>CAOGCB010478281.1:0-15830 GCA_948266635.1 Cnidoscolus chayamansa | reverse complement strand
AGTTATCAACTATTATATTTGAAAATTATAAAAATATGATAATTTATCTATTTAGATATTTATTTATCACCTAACAGATACCTTCTTTTGGTTATTTTGGATGACTTATCAAATATTACATTTATATTTTATAATTTAATTTAATTTAATTATTTAATATTCTTTTTTGATATTATATATATTTTTTGTTTAACCAGTAAACGCAACGTATGCAGCTGTCACATTTCGTTTAACAACGTTTCGAAACGAGGAACAATACGTTTCGAAACATCAGAAAAGCAAACCCAATCAGACGCCAATTCCTTCTTCCTCCTTGGCTTTCCTCTTCAACACAGACACAACACACAAAAGAGCAAAAACCAATGCAAAATAATGGGCAACAAGATAGCGCGCACAACGCAAGTCTCAGCATCAGAGTACTACCTCCATGATTTGCCTTCCTCTTACAATTTGGTCCTCAAGGAGGTGCTTGGCCGTGGCCGCTTCTTCAAGTCTATTCTCTGCAAGCACGACGAGGGTTTGGTCCTCGTTAAGGTTTATTTCAAGCGAGGGGATCCCATCAATCTCAGAGAGTATGAACGCCGCCTTGAACAAATCAAGGAAACCTTCCTTGCCCTTGACCACCCCCACGTCTGGCCCTTTCAGGTCCAACCTTTTCAATTTCCCCTTCCTTTTTTCTTTTTTGGCCTGTTGTTTTTGTTTGCTTGGGAACAATCAGCAATTAATCGTAGTTTAGATAAGTTTAATGTGCTTCTGCGAGCTTTACTTGAATGCACTTTTAGTTGATGTCGAGCTAGGTACAATGTGTTAGGAAAGCGCGGGAATGAGGTGAGTGGTTTTTATTTTTTTGCTTTGTTTTATTGGGTTGATTTTGGTTTTATGAATGATAATATAGAAGCAGTTATCCTTTTAAATAATGGTGAAAACTAAGCTCCGGCTTGGGAAATTTGGTATCTTTTTTTGGTTGGTAAGGAACTAATTGTTTGAATCTTAGACTTAGGGACGAAGAGCTAAATTAAATATGACAGACTATGTGTTTGAGTTTGTCGGGGAAGATAAAAGAAGAGTTTGACTACATTTTTAGTTTTAGAGAAAGATAAGTGGTAACTAGTTACTACCCCAATGGTCCAATCTGAGGAAATTTTGGTATTAGGCTAAGTTAGCTCAGCTGTATAGCCATTTAGAAGCCAAATAGTTAAGAATCTCGTTGATGATTACTCTTATCTGAACTTTTGACGAAATTAATTAGGCATTGTTGTATGAAGTTCTGACAAGGTACTTTCTCTTCCAGTTTTGGCAAGAAACAGATAAAGCAGCTTATCTTTTGAGGCAATATTTCTTCAATAATCTTCATGATCGATTGAGTACTCGGCCTTTCCTCAGTCTAGTGGAGAAAAAATGGTTGGCTTTTCAGGTATCTCTCTATATAAATATGTGTCTGTGTGTATCTCTTTCCATCTACTTATCTATTTACTTGAATTACTTCTCATGAGTGCAATTCCAATTATTGTTTTGGTGGCTGTGCAGTTACTTCTTGCTGTGAAACAGTGCCATGAGAAGGGTATTTGTCATGGTGAGTGCAATGCACTGAGAGATGCCTTTGCTGTGATAGTATTCTAATCGCTGTAGTTCATTCGTCTGTGTTCATTTGCATTGCTGCAGGTGATATTAAGTGTGAGAATGTGCTGGTCACTTCCTGGAATTGGCTTTATCTTGCTGACTTTGCATCATTTAAACCAACTTACATTCCTTATGATGATCCTTCTGATTTCTCGTTCTTTTTTGACACTGGAGGAAGGAGGCTCTGTTATCTTGCACCTGAGGTTTTCTTCTTTACGTTGTTAATTATTTTTGTTTCTTTCCTCTCCCTTTTGTTTTAATTTCTCAACTAGTTTGGTACTAGGGCTTAGCGTTGTTGTTTACTCTTTTTTCCCCTCTAAGAGCAATTTTTGATATATATATATATATATCTACAGTTTATTTTTTCATCACTCACATTATCGTTAAGGAGTTGGAATTCCTTTTAGAAATGATTTAATGATCTGCTTGCTCAATTAGTAACATAGATCATAGTTAGAAAATCGAATGGTTTTCAGATATAAGAGATACAATGATTGCTTTTAAAGAGCAAATGATATTGACTAAGGCCTTTAGAGTCACAAACTAATTGCTATTGACTAACGCCTTTAGAGTCCCAAACTACTGTCACATCTCCTAGCCCTTGTTTGGGAAGCAGGTGAAGTGTAGGAAAGAAGACTGGTGAATGAAAATCTAGCGAAGGAATCATCTTTTCAGTAGTTTGGGAGAAGGAGAGATTGGGAGGAGAAGAGAAATGTACTAGTCTCCTGGCCACTACAAAATTTCACCTGGATTTGGGGTCAAAAGCTTGGGAAAGATGGTTCTTAAATTTGAAATTTAAGTCCTACACGTTTAACCCTTGAACTAATGTAATTTTGTTTATTTATTTTTTTTATTTTTTATAATATGAGTGAAGATTAAAATTAGCAAGTGTATTATCTTAGATTTCATTACCCATGAACATAAAATTGATGTTTTTCACCTCATTGCAAACAAGAGAGGAGAAATGATGATTCTCTCTCCTCACATTCTATCCCTCTCTTTTCTTTCTCCTGTATTGCTTTCCACCCTGCTCTTTTTTCCCCCACAAAGCATTAGAATTTATATTGTGTTCAGGAACCATTTGCTACTAATTTTCTCTATGGTAATCAGTCTTCCAACTCTGCCTCTCCCTTTCTATTTTTATGCTTTTAAATTGATTTTATATCATCTTTCTAGATTTCATTATAGTTTCACATCCTCATATTTTTCAGAGATTTTATGAACATGGAGGTGAGATGCAAGTTGCTCAGGAAGCACCATTAAGGCCCTCCATGGACATCTTTGCTGTAGGGTGAGTTTTGTAATTACAAGCATTTTTAGCTTTTAAGTTATAGTTGTCAAATGACATGTTTATTATACTGTATAGTGTATGCTAGAGATGACCTCTGTTCTTAATATCTGCAATAAATAATTGGTGAGATATGAGATTCCTTTTTTTTAAAGAAAAAGATAAAAAGTTTCTGTTTGGTTGTGCTAACAGTGTTTTATTGTTACCATTGAGAAACTACAAACAAATCTTGTGTTTGGTGAAGGTATCGGTTAGCATGGCTAGTTGTTTTCTAAAAATTTGCTAGAGACTTAGGTGAAATCCAAGTATATTAGGTTTTTGTGGGATAAGGTTTCAACATTCCTTTTATTTACCTGGTAACTCATAAAATCATATTTTCCAACTCCTGATCCATATCATTTCTTCTTCTATTTTTCTTTTCTTGAATTGGAGGAGGGGCAGGGAAAGGGTATGAAACAATGTGATATTGCATGATGAGGATGAGAGGGAAAGTCTGATGTATGAAATTCTCTCCTTGTATTGCATTGAGTCCTTTTGATGTGGTTTGGGTCCCTGATCTCCTTGTCAGATGTATTGAACCTTTGCTTGAAATGGGAGTTGGGAGTTGGTGTTATTTCAATGTTGTTGTATCTCAGTCTTGTTAACATTGGAAAAATAATAGAATGTAAAAAGCCATTATGATAGCACTTTTGCAATTTTCTTCAGAGGGATCAAATATCAGTTTAGTAAATGTCTCAAGCATTGGTTTTCTATATTTTGTTATGATGTTTCATGATGTAATAATTAGTTGTATCATCATGTTGCCATATAGGTGTGTAATTGCAGAGCTTTTCCTTGAGGGTCAGCAATTGTTTGAACTCTCCCAGCTTCTTGCTTATCGCAGAGGACAGTATGATCCTAGCCAACATCTTGAAAAGGTTCTCTCTCTCTCTCTCTCTCTCTCTCTCTCTCTCTCTCTAACTTGTTCTAATTTATATGCCTTTGTTAGTTTTTGTAAATTGTACTTAAATAAGTTATTTTTGAATTATCCACCAAAAGAAAAGCATTGGTGTTTGGGTGTGTGTGTGTGGAAGTGCTAGTGCAAGTACAACTCAATCTCATGTTTTGGTATTGACTTCCCTTGGGAAATGTTGTGCTTTTAAATTTGGAGAGGTTAATGGGCATATTAAATATAATTCATTTTAATGCAAGTTCATATAAGTGATTGAGTTGCACTACACATCAAAATAGCTAATCAAGCTAATATTGCAACCCAACCATTTATACATTGTCCTTTGACCTTATGGATTTCCAACGTGACTTCAATCCCAATTTATTTTCCAACACTTCTCCCTTAAATGCAACCACATGGTTTTCACTTGACAATTATTTAATATGAACTTAAGCTAAAACCCACAATCCAAACCGGGCCCTAATGTTATGTTAAAATCACAGAGAATGCTGGATATATTAGATATAGTATTGATTTTGATATGAGATAATATGAGTGATTAAATTGCATTATCAATCAAAATGCCTAGCCAAGTTAATATTGCAATCCAACCATTTATATGTTGCCCTTTCACCTTATAGATCTCTGATGTGGGACTTTAATCCCAATTCATTTCCCAACATATGTTATATACAGGATGATGTACTTTATCACAAGCTATATTTCACTACTCCAGCTTATCCTTAAGGGCAATTCTTGCTTAGGTCAATCTTTGTGAACCCAGAGCATAAATACATAGGTGTTGATTGTTTTTATATGGACCCACTTTCATTATTGTACGTTTGTCTATGTAGACAAGGTCTAGGCAAGTATATTCCTACTTCCTAACCTTCAAAGTTTGATTTTGCCCTTGTCCTGCCTTTATGTTAGTACTTATTTGTCTGAGATTTTGCAAATGTGAATATTTTTTTTTTTTGCCAATTCAAATATTCTGGGAATGCAGATTCCAGATTCTGGAATCCGAAAGATGATTCTTCACATGATCCAGTTGGAACCAGAGGCTCGACTCTCTGCTGAAAGCTACTTGCACAATTATGCTGCTGTTGTGTTCCCGACCTATTTCTCACCATTTCTACATAATTTCTACTGCTGCTGGAATCCACTTCATTCTGATATGAGAGTAAGTAATTATTTTATATACTAGAGAAAATTGGATTTTCGTTTTGCTATCAAGTATTCACGTATGCCTTGTTGCTCTTTTGTTAGGTTGCAGTAAGCCAGAGTGTTTTCCATGAAATACTTAAGCAAATGATGAGCAATAGGACAGGAGAGGAGATAGAAACTGGACTCATTACATCTGTGAATGGCATGACTGGTAAACTAGTGCTACATATGGTTGAAAAACCAAACTCGGACATTGACTCAACAAAGAGAGAAAAGGCAGAGAAGGGTTTAGTTCGCGATCAGTACAAACTTCTTGGTGATATCAGTACCCTTCTTGGGGATGTGAAACAAAATAATGATTATTCTGGTGTGAAGTTGGGGCCTGAGAATAACCCCAATTCTGCATTTTCCCAGGACATCAAGCAATGTGGTATGCAATCACCTGGCGAGCTTCTTCAAGCAATCTCCAATGCATTTAGGAAAAATGATCATCCCTTTCTGAAAAAGATCACAGTGGATGATTTGAATTCGTTGATGTCTGAGTATGACAGTCAATCAGATACGTTTGGCATGCCTTTTTTACCATTACCTGAGGATAGTATGAAATGTGAAGGCATGGTTCTGATTGCCTCTCTCCTCTGTTCCTGCATACGCAATGTCAAGTTGCCCCATTTTAGGAGAGAGGCTATACTTTTGCTGAAGTCTTCTTCCTTATATATTGATGATGAAGACCGATTGCAGCGTGTACTACCATATGTTATTGCTATGCTTTCTGATCCAGCAGCAATAGTTCGTTGTGCTGCCCTAGAGACTTTGTGTGACATTTTACCTTTAGTTCGGGATTTTCCTCCTAGTGATGCAAAAATATTCCCTGAATATATTCTTCCAATGCTTTCAATGCTTCCTGATGATCCAGAGGAAAGTGTGAGAATATGTTATGCTAGCAATATAGCTAAGTTGGCACTAACTGCTTATGGTTTCTTGATTCACTCAATAAGCTTGAGTGAGGCAGGTGTTCTTGATGAAATGCATTCAGCACGGAAGTTACTGGCATCATCCAATGAGACATCTGTACAGCTTCACAGAGCAAAAAATGATTCACAGCTTGCACAATTGAGGAAATCCATTGCTGAGGTTGTTCAAGAACTTGTGATGGGCCCAAAACAAACACCAAATATCAGGCGAGCGCTCCTGCAGGACATTGGCAATCTGTGCTGCTTCTTTGGCCAGAGACGGAGTAATGATTTTCTTTTACCTATACTTCCTGCATTTCTAAATGATCGGGATGAGCAGCTAAGGGCATTATTTTATGGAAAGATTGTATATGTCTGCTTTTTTGTGGGACAAAGAAGTGTGGAGGAGTATCTTCTACCTTACATTGAGCAGGCTTTAAGTGATCATACTGAGGCTGTCATTGTTAATGCACTGGACTGTTTGGCGATACTTTGTAAAAGTGGCTTCTTGCGGAAGCGGATACTGCTTGAAATGATAGAGCATGCCTTTCCATTGTTATGTTATCCTAGTCAATGGGTTAGAAGGTCAGCAGTCACTTTCATTGCAGCCAGCAGTGAGAGCCTAGGTGCTGTGGATTCCTATGTTTTCCTTGCACCAGTTATACGCCCTTTCCTTCGAAGACAACCGGCTTCTCTAGCTTCTGAGCAGTCTCTACTTTTATGTTTGAAGCCTCCTGTTTCAAGGCAGGTGTTTTACCAGTTTTTGGAAAATGCTAGAAGTTCAGACATGTTGGAGAGGCAGAGAAAAATATGGTACAATTCATCAGCACAGTCCAAACAATGGGAAACACCTGATGTAGTAAAAAAAGAGGATGGGGAACTAAATTCAGTAAAGAGTTGGTCTGACAAGAAAGTGAGTCCTGAGACTCAAAAACATGATGTTGATGCTTTGGAGCAGCCAGAGGATGGTGAGGCAAAGTTAAGAGCTATGGGCTTTGTGAGCAGTGTTTCTAGTATGGTCGACATTCGTGATCCTTTATACTCAGAAAAGTTGCAATTCTCAGGCTATATGTCTCCACAAGTTGGTGGTGTTAATAGCTTCATACGTGATGGGGGCATACCTTTGTACTCTTTTAGCATGGACAGGCTAGCAGTAAAAACTCCTGCCGCTTCTGATTCTTCATTGCGGATGAACTCGCTTGGAATTGGTTCATCTTACATGCCTTGGTTGGATACGGTAAATAAATCATTTAGCTTGGCCAGTTCAGTTCCTGCACCTAAGCTGGTTTCTGGATCGTTCAGCATCAGTAATGGATCTAAACAGTTTTACAGAGTAGTACATGAACCAGAAAGCAGGGAAAATGATCAAACTACATATGTTAATAACAAATTCCAGGAAATTGGATTATCTGGCGGAGCAAAGGGTGGTTCTTTTACTGTGGAAGATGCTTCTGCTCCGACTGATCTAGCTGGATTGCCATCCTTTTCTCGGACCTCATCATTACCAGACTCAGGTTGGAGACCTCGTGGGGTGCTGGTAGCACATCTACAAGAGCACCGTTCTGCTGTCAATGATATTGCAATTTCAAATGATCATAGCCTGTTTGTGAGTGCATCTGATGATTCAACTGTCAAGGTGTGGGATTCAAGAAAGTTGGAAAAGGACATCTCCTTTAGATCGAGGCTGACTTATCACCTTGAAGGGAGCCGAGCACTTTGTGCAGTAATGCTCCGCAACTTTCCTCAAGTAGTTGTTGGAGCATGCGATGGCTCGATGCATGTATTTTCTGTTGATCACATATCCAGGGGCCTTGGCAATGTCGTTGAGAAGTATTCAGGTATTGCTGATATAAAAAAGAAGGATATTAAAGAAGGTGCAATACTTAGCCTTTTGAACTATACTGCTGATACCAGTGCCAGTCAGATTGTTATGTATAGTACTCAAAATTGTGGAATCCATCTATGGGATATTAGAGCAAATGTGAATGCATGGACATTAAAATCTGTTTCTGAGGAAGGTTATGTGTCTTCTCTGGTAACTGGTCCATGTGGGAATTGGTTTGTCTCGGGATCTTCTAGGGGTGTGCTTACACTTTGGGATCTAAGGTTCCTTATACCTGTGAACTCATGGCAATATTCTCTTGTATGCCCCATAGAAAAGATGTGCCTATTTGTACCTCCTCCAAATGTCACTGTATCTAATACTGCAAGGCCCCTGATATATGTTGCCGCTGGTTGCAATGAAGTTTCTCTGTGGAATGCTGAGAATGGGAGCTGTCACCAGGTACATGGCATCATTTTATTTTTAGATACACAATATCCATGGTATTGGAGGGCATAAAATTAGACGCAAAGTTCATAGTTGTAAAAATTGAAAAAAGCAAGAAAAGGTTAAAATCTTGTATGTTCACATCTTTTGATTTGATGGAGGATGGTTAGGGTTCTTAAGGTTCAGTAGATTACTAGATTATACTGTTGTACTATGCTATTTTATTGGCGGGAATTTTTCTGGTCTCACATTGTTCATGCTCAAGTTCTTCGATATTTCTGCCCCTGCAGTTAATTTGTTTGTTAGATAAATAATAGCTGTGTGCCTCTTCTTGCCAACATAACATATAATTTCTCCCTAGATCCGACCCTTTCTAATCATTAGTATTAACTAGCGATACTGAAGTGCTTAAGTGGAAATTTTGGCTATAATCATGTGAAGGGCATATGCACAGCATCTCAAACCTTTATGAGCTATGATGTTCCTGATCAGGAATATTGCACAAAGGAGCAGATAGGGGTTAGAAGGATGGTTATTATACTTTTTTGGCATCATGTACTGCATATAGTTGAAACAAAATTAAAGAAAAATTCTGTTGTTATTAATGATAGTTACCTATCTTCTAATCTTTTTGTTTTTTAATTTATCATGTACTAGATAGTTGATATTGTATAGCATGTTCCAATTTTTCTTCCAGGTACTGAGGCTGGCAAATTATGACAGTGATACTGAAGTGTCTGAGACACCATGGGCCTTGGCCAGAGCATCCAATAAGGCAAACTTTAAACCTGATATAAGACGGAATGTCAATCCAAAGTATAGAGTTGATGAACTAAATGATCCTCCTTCCCGTCTTCCCGGTGTCCGTTCAATGCTTCCCTTGCCTGGTGGTGATTTATTGACTGGAGGTACTGACTTGAAGATACGTCGATGGGACCACTGCAGGTTGTGGCATGAATTTGTCCTTTTATCCCACCTACTTTTCATCATATGGAATTTAACTAACTCTGTTTCTTTATTATTGTAGCCCGGATCGGAGTTACTGTATTAGCGGGCCAAATTTGAATGGTGTCGGAAATGATGATTTATTTGAAATAAGATCAAGTTTTGGAGTGCAAGTTGTGCAGGTATGTTGGAATAGAATGTAGGTTGAAATTCTTCCATTTTCTGGTGAGGAGCCCTTTTATTTTTTATTTTTTAACTCTTTCTTTTCTTTGAAGATTTTAATTTCAGGTTACGATATATTTATATATTTTTTAAACCCCCCCCCCCCCCCCCCAAAAAAAAAAAATTCTTCGTGTGCATATATAATCAGGAACAAATTATTAATTTTACTTATTGATCCCTCTACAAATAATTTATATTTTTTTATCATTATAGGTATTGTAAAATTTTAAGTATTTATTTCTCATTATAAATTAAACAAATTTTATAGCATTGGCACCCTCAAAAAGGATATTTAGTTTTAACTATGTTCTATTATGTTATTCTTTCAATGTAGATATTAAACCCTCAAAATATATAACAGTAAGTGTAATTAACAAACATTTAAATTGATTTTATATGTAATGTTGCCCCCCCAAAATGAAATTTCTAACTCTGCCCCTGACATGGTATATAATTTTTGACATGCATAAAATCATGTTGAAGCTGAGTAGTTTCAGATGGATATTGTTATGAAAACGAGTCCAATAGTCTGGAATATTTAACTGTGTGAGGAATTGAAAATCAAAGCAGCATTTACTTTGTTTGTGGCCTCCTTGATAAACAGCTGGCTGTTTCAAGGTTTCTTGATATTCACATTTTACCCATTTAAGTCAATAATAAACTTATTTTAATTGCAACTGGTTGGAGATGAATGGTCAAGGGATCATAAATCAATCAAGTCTGGCGTCCAAATCTCAGCTTTTGAATGGAACATCCTGTTGTGATATCATAGTTCATTGTACTTGAAATTCAATTACCAGTCACTTTCTATCCTTTGTTAGTCCCATAGCATTTTGAATAATTTGAAGTGCTCTTTGTTATTTCGATTTCTTCACTTTTTCATAGCTGCCTCATGTTTGTTGATTTATCTTACTAATTATGTCGGGTATATAATGTTAAAATTACTTTCCTTGCCAACAGGAGACAAAAAGAAGACATCTAACTACCAAGTGGACTGCAAAGGCAGTTCTAGCAGCAGCTGCTACTGATTCTGCTGGCTGCCATAGGGATTCAGTCCTTTCTCTGGCTTCTGTAAAGTTGAACCAGAGACTTTTGATTTCAAGTAGTAGAGATGGGGCTATAAAGGTTTGGAAGTAAATAATGTAAGCATACAAGTGATTTATTGTACATATAGTATTTGTCACTATTGTATATAGTATATTAGGAGCGGGAAGTTAAATTCTCATTTTGATGCTGAATTTTATTCTTAACCAATTGCTTACACCCTCTCACCCCTCCCTCCAGAAAATGAAAAGAAACAACCTCAAGGATTTGTACAGTGATGAGTTATATACTTCACAATTTATTTAATGAATCGGGAAGTCTATGATATCTAGGTTCTTCTAAGTTATTTCTCCCAATTCATATTGTATTTTATCTTCAGGGCGAGTTCCCTCATTTTCTGTTAATCTGGACCTTATATCTCACGTTTGAGGTAGTACTGGTTACCGGAACCAAACCATTTAGTGATCCAAATAATGGTTGTATGGCGAGGACACTGTGGTTTTCATTTGAGAAGGGTGGGTGTGGACTGGGAGGATATCCTTGAATCCCTTTCTTTGTTGGTATTCTTGGACAGCAATGCCATGATAAAATATTCCTTATTTTGGACTCGTGCTTTAATTCTATGTTCAGGCTTCAGCAGAATAAAAACACTTCACCCTGATAATTTGATATACTTTTAAGAAAACTCTAAAGTGTACCCTTCTGACTCTTGTGAAAAAGAAAAGGTTTGAGATGGGGGGGGGGGGGAGAACAGTCAGATAAGCTATTATTAGATGGATGGTGGAATTTTGCCTCAGCAAATGGCACTCGGTTCTCTTTCCACATAAGCCATTTGTATGTTTATTATATCTATGGGACTTCGGCTTCTGTCTTGCTATTTTTTGTATGTTGCATCTAAGTTTCTTATTTAATTTTGTGTTTTTCATATATGATTATAGATGTTGCTTTATTACTGCATATTTAGCTGAGAGTTTTTCATATTTTAGGATATTGTTATTTGGTGTTAGTACTATTGCAGTGGAAATGGAATCTTGCAAAATTGGGCTTCAATTGGGTTTAAGGAACAAATTCTTAAAGAAAAAATAATTCTCCTGGAATGAATGACAAGCAACCATTTATTAGGGCCTTAACCCTATGCAAAAATATAAAACTCTTCACTTATTAGGAATAAACAAAACCCTAACGAAATAGGAATAAAACTCTTCGCTATTTAGGAATAAACAAAACCCTAAAAATAGGAATACTAAGCAAAACCTTAATGAAAATAGGATTATAACTTTAATTCCTATATCTATATTTTCTCCTAAAATAAGTACTCCTAAAATCTCTAGGAGTATGATCTGCATCAGTATTTTTTTTGGTGCATTTTCTTGCAGTAATGTCCCCTCGTAATTTCACAGGCTAATGCCTATAAAACAGAAGTGGGGAAATGAGAGTTGATATGATAAATAAATCATGCAAGATTAGACTTAGTAATCAATGCATTCATAAGAATACTGCAGGAAGTTGCATTAACTTAGAATGATAGGATGGTTGATTCACATTGACCTCACCAAGAGAGCATAGTTGCAGAAGGTGTATGATTAGTGGATTGAACTATAAGAGAGAGGGTATTAAATAGAATATGGTTATAGGTGGTGGTAGACTTTATAATTTACTTTGTAGGTTTAACCAAGACAAAGCATAATTTTGAAAATGGTTATGCAATTTATTTGGATCACAAGGACTTGTTTGGCTTTTGGCATTGATACTGTTTTAAGATGTTACTACACTAGTGAAATAAATTTATTTGATGATGCATAGTTGATAGGGATGTTGATGTTGGATCTAATTTGTAGACATGCTATAGTGTGCTATATGCTGTTTGGGTTATGGTTGAGAATATAATCCTTGATGTGAATAGAAATTTGTCAAGTCAGCCTTTTAAGTGGAATTTGTAAACTATATGAATTATTGCCTTAATTTCATATTCAGTAGTCAGTATAGTGTACATGAACTACTCATAGTGTAATTATAATCATATTATACATATGCATGTTAGTTCACCACTTAGGACTAGTGAGACATGTCTGACAACAGCTCTAGAGCCTTGCCCAAACTACATGTTGTAGATAGTGCCATGACACTGCAGTTTTGAGCTTCTTTGCCTTTTCAATGGCATCATCAACTCCTTTGAAGGACTTGGATCAATAGTCTTTATGTTTTGATGGTGCAAATATCTGCCCAACATATAATTATTAGGTTGGTCCTTCTGGATAATTGGAATTGTGCCAGACTTAGCTGGCTTACTCTGTTGCAAAATGTGATATGATGTTTTACACATTGAGAGTTAGCCACTAGGAACTAGTCATCTGATATGACGTTTTTGACATTGAGAGTTAGCCACATAACTAGTTTATATATGCTATAAAAAATAAAAAATGGCAAAATGGCAAACATGAAAAAAAAGATTAGTAATTCACGAGTCATTTAAGCACAAACATATACATACCTAATGCTTATTCCATGTTCTTTCTTTAATATTGATGCCAGCCTCCTGTTTTCTTCTGTTGCCAGGAGAATTAATAATTTATGAGTTGATTATTTATAAACAATTTTTTACGCCAATATTGAGACACAAACTTTTGGTGTACATTTATCTCGTTATATATTTTGCTGGCTGCTTTTGTCAGATCCTCAAAGGAGTTGAAATCTTAATTGCAGACTTCTGTTAGATGCTCAATTTACTTGAATAAAGGATTCAGGTGTATGCCTTTATATGAGATCTTATCTTCCTAGTCCTTTGCATTTCTCTACTGTAAACTTATCATTAAACAAGAAGTCATAAACTGTATACAATTTGTTTTACCATCTCTACAGACATACCTGGAGCTCATAGCCATTAGATAGATGATTAAAGGTTAAACAGTCCGTATGTGCTAATGAAGAGCAACCAAATCCCAACACTAGCTGCCTTTTTTTAAGGACAGAGTTGAGAGAGGACAAAGGAGAGAAATATATGGAAAGTTTATAATTGAACTACTTGAGACGATCAAATTAACATTTTAGATTTTCTTCTTTGATTCATAACTTGGTTTTCTGTATTGAGTAATAACTGATGGTTTGATGACTTCTTTTTATTTTGTATTTTTTGTGATTCTGTGTGGTTTGAAATTCAAATTGCTTAAAAGTCGAAATGCTTCCACTTCAATAATCTCCAAATGTATAATTGCATCTTCTGTGACCAAAGAACTACAAGCGTACAGTATTTTCCACTGTTTGTTTGGAATAAATTTTGATAGATTTTTAGATAGTAGAAGTTTGATGGTAAACCTACGTGTGCGTGTGAAACCTTGGGTCCGCAAACTTCACCCAGATGAAGGCATTGTACATAGAGTGGTATACTGTGGCTACCCTGTCTTTGATCATGAGCATCAGTCTGGTTGGAGATGTCAATCTGCTTTATTCATCCCTTTTCAATGTAGCTTTTTAATGCTTGGCTAAATTTACGTTGAACATCTTATTTAGTGCTTATGATACAACTTTGTGCTTAAGTTGGTCAAAGTGCTTTTCTATAATGGCAAGTATCTAAAAAAGAATGCCAAATTTCATGCATGTTTACTTCTGCTAAGGCACTGAAGGAAAATGCAGGCAAGATTATACACCTATACAATGGAAGTTACCTCCTAATATATCAGTTTATGCAACACTAATATGTTGCACAAAAGCTGCATAATTTTAATTTGCTCAGTACAGATTCAAGTATCAGAGACTTCTGAAATAAGCTTAAAAGGCTCATATGATGAGTCACTTTTATCCGTAATTTTTTTTATGGCAATATCATTTGTGTCACTGGTAACTGGAATGTAGATTATATCTTATTAGTGGGTTCATTGTGATCAAATTGTGAAGATGTAATATGAGATTAAATTATGCTTACCACAGGAGAGCTGCCGGAACCAAGCCATGGCTCAGATTGTTTTTGACGAGTTATATGTGTCTTGAACCATAAAAAATCAGCAAGAATCCTATTATGATGAGCGAGAGGAATTACTTGGTAATATTGTAGTCTAGAATGTCATATTTTACCATGTCTTTTTATGTTCGTTGTTTCTGAAGTTGATTTATATCAAAAAGGGAATATGATACGATCTGAGTTTTTCTTTAATACGTACATTAGCAGCTTACATATCATTGCTTTATTGCTTTTGTTGGTGATGACATTTAGTTTAACTTAAATACCTGTTGAGTAGCTCATCAAAGTTAAGGAGCTTTTCAGAGGTATGAAATCCCACACCAGACACTGCACAATCAATCTTCAAGTAGGATATGGCCGTTGAAACTAGCATTTCCGTCTTGCAAGTAAGATATGGCCCTTGAAGCTAGATCTGCTCAAAGATATGCACCCCCTTTTCTGTAGCTTTGAAAATGTTTGAGCAAGATGAATGCATGTGAAAGTTATATGAAAGGTCTGATTTTTCCTTTGTTATAGTTTCTTTCATGCTGAGAAGGTAATTAACAAGGCATCTATCATGGCCGCAACTACCTCTAGCAGTACTGCGCTGCCACTGTTGGTATCAACAGCTGCAAATGTCCATGCTACCCCATCCAGAAGGATAAATCTAGAAATGGTTGTAAGAGGGACTACTCAGTAGAAGGGGGACTTATTTGTAAACTGCTATTATCTGTTTGAAGTTGCTTGAATATGAAAATAACGGAATGCAGGATTAGCTGTTTGAAAGTTTTATGACTAAGCAGGTCCTCATAAGTGACAGATATGGTTTGTATTCCCAAGTGTGCACATGCACATATGTAGAATATGCATTACATTGATTCATAATTCAAGCTAGGTTGAAGTTCAACGCTTACAATATAATGAGATTTGAAACAGTGGCCTGGTCCAACCCTATAAATGGACCACCCTTGCTTTCCAGCTCCTTATTAGCCACTTCACCGCTCAAATGCTGATAGCTATCGCTGGAGCATACCTTTTTTTTCCCTGTTCCAACTTCCTAATCTGATAGCCTTCCATATGGACCACCTTGGATACTTTCTCGTCTCTGTAAACAACTGCCTCAAATGCATTATGCAAGGCAAAGCTGTGAGTCAAAATATGGCTGAACCTATCATATAAATGTACCTTTGTGTATATATATACATATATGCTGAATTAATTGTCGATTGTTGGTTGTCAACAAGTCACTTGGCATCTTATCCGCTAGGACATGATGTGAAATGGTAAAGACAAGTATTCCAATTTTAGGTGTTGAATTTTGAATCAAACTAAAAGACAGACATGCTGCCCTGTTGAAGGTGGTGGGGAGAAATAAGGGAGTCATGCTACGGCTCTTGTTGAGTGTAGATGTTATGATCAAAATAGGTGATAGTTGGGTAGGATAGATGGAGCCTCCATTC
>CAOGCB010478240.1:0-14257 GCA_948266635.1 Cnidoscolus chayamansa | reverse complement strand
ATGGGATGAAACTCCACATCATGTTTTATCATATCCTACAATTTGAATTGCATATTAATCTTTGCTTATCCTGACAAGTATATTCCTCATGTTCTGTTTTGCTTGTCTGACTAATTTCTGTTACAGCACTTTGCAGATTTGCTTGCAGCACAATTTTGCTCACTGGTATGTTTACAGAAAAAGAAGAGTTCTTGTTTACAAATTTTGCTTTTGGATTGCTAGTTTGCAGCACAATTGCAATTGAGCAATGTAATTTGCTTATGCAGATGGTACGTGAAGGGTATATTGTGGAAGATAATATTCAAACAAAGCCTATCCGCATGAATATTGCCTCAGGTAGTCATCCAAATGCTGCTGGAATCCCTACTAATAATTCAGCAGTTGAGGTGCAACAGTACAATGAAGCAGTTCCAAGTCAGGCATCCAACGAAGTAAAGCCAAGTCTTAGTGGTAATGCATCCATGAATCCATCCCAGAATCTCTTAGCAAACACTAGGATGCTGCCTCCTGGGAATGCCCAAGCCCCAATGTCTCAAGGACTCTTGTCTACAGTTCCAATGCCTACGAGACCGCATCAGCTAGATCCACAACCATCTCTTCAGCAGCAGCAGCAACAGCAACCACCACAGCTGCAACAGCAACCACAGCAGCAGCAGCAAAATCAACATTCCTTGATTCAACAACAGCATTCACAGTTCCAGAGGTCACCAATGGTGCTTCCATCTAATCCACTCTCCCAGTTGAACACTCTTGGGCAGAATTCTAATATGCAGCTGGGTAGTCACATGGTCAACAAGTCTGCTCACCTCCAGCATCAGCTGTTACAACAGCAGCAGCAGCAACTACAACCACAGCAGCAGCAGCAGCTACAGCCACAGCAGCAGCAGCAGCAGCAGCAGCAACAACAGCAGCAGCAGCAGCAGCAGCCACAGATGCAACAGAGGAAAATGATGATGGGGCTTGGGACAGCAATGGGAATGGGAAATATGGGCAACAATATGGTTGGCCTAGGAGGCCTTGGCAATACCATGGGCATT
This sequence comes from Cnidoscolus chayamansa, assembly GCA_948266635.1. Classification (NCBI taxonomy): domain Eukaryota; kingdom Viridiplantae; phylum Streptophyta; class Magnoliopsida; order Malpighiales; family Euphorbiaceae; genus Cnidoscolus; species Cnidoscolus chayamansa. Next base: position 13,220 of record CAOGCB010478240.1, on the reverse strand, counting down.
GGAGGTGCAAGGGGGATAGGACCAGGGATCTCTGGACCAATGGCATCTATATCAAGTATTAACAATGTTGGCCAAAACCCATTGAATCTGGGCCAAACTTCAAATATTAATGCAATTACCCAGCGCATCCGAACTGGACAAATGACTCAGGCGCAAGCTGCTCTACTGACATCAAGATTTATGGTACAGAACAGAACAGGTGTGCTAGGTGGCCCTCAATCAGGCATAGCTGGGATGTCAGGAGCCAGACAGATGCACCCAGGTTCTGCTGGACTTTCCATGCTGGGACAGCCTCTGAATCGAGCTAATATGAATACAATGCAGCGGAGTGTAATGCCGCCAATGGGTCCGCCAAAACTGATGTCGGGGATGAATCTATATGTGAACCAACAGCAACAACCGCAGCAACTGCAATTACAACAACAACAATTCCAACAGCAACAGCAGCAGCAGCAACAGCAACAATTGCAGCAGCAATTACAACAGCAGCAATTACAGCAGCAACAACAGCAGCAACAACAGCAGCAAGATCCATCCTCATCACTGCAGACTGTTGTCTCACCTCCACAAGTAGGCTCACCATCAACCATGGGAATTCCACAACTGAACCAACAAGCACAACAGCAACCCCAACAGCAACCTAGTCCACAGCAAATGAGCCAACGGACCCCAATGAGTCCACAGCTGAGCTCTGGAGCAATCCATGCCCTCAGTGCCGGTAATCCTGAAGCTTGTCCGGCTAGTCCGCAGTTGAGCTCTCAGACCCTTGGGTCAGTTGGAAGCATCACAAATTCTCCATTGGAGCTCCAAGGTGTAAACAAAAGCAATTCTGTTAATAATGCATAGTAAAGTTGTACTACCTGTTCAGAAGCTACATGGAAAGCTAAAAGCTATGCAGTGAGACTAGGGCCATTGAGTTCCATCACGTTGAAACTAGTTGGAGGAAGAAATTCTTCTTGTGTATAGCTGATGATAAAATAACTGAGGGATAAAATATTTGTGTAGTGATTAATGGTTGCTTGCCTGCTTGGAGGAAATTTCATATCCAGGTTTCATTTTGATATATACAACCTGCAAAGCTGACATGTAGGTATAAACTTTGTGCTGTCTAATCCAAGGATTACAGTATTGGTAGTTGGATCACTGGCATAAAATTCAATGATGGCATGATCAACTGTTGGTGGATCCTCTGTTTATACTGGTTATGAGAGCAGTTCAATTAACAGGATGCTTGTTGTCACAAAATTGTGGTTTGCTTCTATTTTTTCATTGAGTTTGTCAATGTTTTTGTATAATTTTTTGGATGTATTATATATAATTTGTTGTTATTATTATTATTATTATACTTTTTAATAATTTTAATTATAAATATATTAAATCACCTTTTATATATATATATAAAACTTTTAATTATATCTTGCAGAGAGTTAAAAGACGAGAATATCTACAGATCCAATCATATAAGCACGGTAGGTTGAAAAACCAAGGAGGCATACGAACCATAGGGAGCACTCAGGGACTTCAAGCCGAGGGAGTTCTTTGATGTCTCAATGGCGCCGTCCACTCGGTCTCGCAAACCAAGCAGACAACTAGTCTTTGCTAGGGACTATGACAAACATGCACCACCTAAAACAAATCCAAAAACCAAAATCTGTAGTGGGTCAAGGAAGAGCTCCTTAACAAGCCAGGCATGGATACTCAAAAGGCACACGTGCAAACACCTTTCAGGTTGGTTCTCTTCCACAATCGCACAAGAAACCCATAAAAAATAAACCCACTTCGAGAGAAAGAAGAGAGCTTCCCTCTTCCTGTGCATGATCAGCCAGGGAAGGCCTTGAGCCTTAGGGAAGAAAGAGAAAACCAGAGAGAGTTCCTCTCCTAAAAAACTAGAGCTGGGAATTCCTCTCAAGGCCAAGGATTGAACTCTATCTTGTTCAGTTTCTCACATGACTACTTGCAAATACATCTTTTACACTAGCACAGCCATAAAGGACCATAGTGAACCTGCATTGAAAGGCCACAGAGTTCAAGCAGCATCCATGGAGAAAAGCATCTCAAAAATCACTGTACCTTCATCCATACTTGTGGTTAGCTACGTTTGCAACTTTGCATATGAACCATAATGGTTGGTCTTATTAAGGATAATAATCATCTGATTGAAGAGTGTCTGTGAATGGAGAGCAAACAAGAACAGGAATTTTCAACCCAGCATGGAAAATGGTGTTCTATTCAGCAACAAAAGACCAATTTCCTTTGTTAGCATCACCATTTTCTGATTAGGGGGATTGTAACAAATTAATTTGTTTCACCAAGTTCGAATGAAATTTCCATGAAATTGTTGTTGAAATTTATAATACATCGCATAATACTATAAAAGTAAAACAGTAATACATGGATAACATAACAACAAATACATGTAAAGAATATGAGAGGTATATATACAGCAATATAAGATCTGAGATCACAAAAGATTGAAACTTGGTGAATAATATATATATATATGATAATAATGCATAAATTAAAAAAAATTATATAATAAAATTCAAATTATATTAAAAACACACCCGTGAGCTACAAGATGATTCTGCTTTTGTCATTTTAACCAAGAATATGCTTTTTTTTATAAGTTAAATATATCAACATCGTACCGAATAAACGAATTATCCATGGAATATGAAATTATAAGCCTACAGTCTGCAGAGGTAATAATATCCTGTGGTTTGTATCTTCATATCCTTCATGGTCTTCCCACTTATCATAATGTTCAACCGGTTTCATAATCCTCTCACACATCTCAGCCATCGATTTCTCTGATAATTCTGCTAACTATAATGACTCATAATAGTTACAGTTTTATAATGAGTCGCTTTTCCTTGCAAAATTTTGTAAATTTCTTTCACTTTCTACGTTTTATCAATAATGCATACTGACCCCACCAATCATTTTCGTTTATTTGATTTCATCAAATCAAACTCAGAACTCGGCTGTAGTGGAACTCTTATGGTTTATGGAATCAGATGCTGTGGACAGAGAATATTACTTCTAACATATTTGTCAAACAGATTAAAATACAGTATTAAGAATCATATGGCATAGGAAACTTACCATAATATAATTACAAACATGCAATAATCTATTTAAGACTCAGAAATTTTACAAAAAGTAAGTAGTTTTCTCTTCTTTTTTTCATCAACTTGCACTTCCAGTAGAGATGTGGCACTAAGGACCTTCAAGAGCTATGAAGTGGAAAAATAATATGTCGTGTTCAGAAACATGGTTCTTGCAAAGTCCTTGTTTTTGCAATGACAATTTTCTAATCAAACTATTGATCTCTTGACTTAATCATTGTATTTTGTTTTACTTTGTTGCTTTTTTGTGTCATTTGCAATTGGGTTATTTTCAAGTTTCTGCAGTGGCAGCTCTATCGACGACCAGTTAGCTCACTTTTTTCTGATCATATGTCTTGCTGAATCTCTGTTTCACTTTTCCCCCTTTTTTCTTGGATAAGATTGGATTTTCCTCTATTACCATTCCGTCGATGGCTGTTTCTTCTTTATCCTCTCCTCTTTGCACTTGGTTTCTTGCAGCTTGCATGTCTGTAGCTTGCGAGAAAGATCATGTTCTAAGGTCCTCTATACTTCAGTCTCCAAAGAGGCTGACCCAGAAGTCCAGACACAAGAAGCTCATAGGTTCAGTCCACTATTCACAGAACATATTTTCTTCTTTCCAAGTATGTGGCATGCCAAGTTTTATGAGTTCCTGCATATCCTTCGAGCCATTTGAGGTGTTCTACAATTCAAAGAGGTCATCTTCATCTTTGCACAATATTTTCTCACTTATTGGATCAAAACCATCAAATACAAGACAAATGCAGAAGAGAAGTGCAGTCCACTCAGGTAATGGTACATGGATTCATATTAACTATATAAATGGTTGATAGCCATTTCCCACTTTATATTGAAAGACATCCTCATAGGGCTCGTGAAGAATTAGAATCTATTTGTGTAAAATGTTCTGTAACATTTCTTGGTAAATGTTTCTGTTGTGCTTTTAGGTGGCGTGGCTGTGCAACCTGAAAAGGAAATTATAGTGAAGAAGAAACCTCTTACGAAGAATCGCCGGGTGGTTGTGACTGGGATGGGTGTGGTAACCTCAATAGGTCAAGATGCAGATACATTCTATAATAATCTTCTTGATGGTGTCAGTGGAATAAGTGAGATTGAGGCTTTTGACTGCTCTCAGTTTCCCATTGTATATTTTCATTGGCTCAAACCTAAAATATAGTCATCGCTTGTATATTTGAATCACTTTTCTTCAACTCTGCTTCCTTCTTGTGACAGAAAATTGCTGGTGAAATCAAGTCTTTCTCACCAGATGGATGGGTCTCACCCAAGCTTTTTAAAAGGGCAGATAAGTATGTGCTTTACTTGCTTACTGCAGGCAAGAAATCCTTGGCAGATGGTGGAATTACAGAACAAGTTATGAATATGTTGGATAAAACTAGATGTGGGGTTATAATTGGCTCAGCGTTGGGAGGCATCAAAGTAAGTGAAACTCTGTCATCATATAAATGGTGGCTTTTTTCAACTTAAAAATTCAACGGAATACCAAGAAAAGATTTGATATCATGTCAAGAATTTCTCCAAGTACTGACACAATGTTACAAGACTTTCATGTGCTGCATTCCCTTTCTGTATTCTGTTATTCACTATTTCACAGTAAGCTGGACAATGTTCGTACGTTTCATTCACTTTCATTATTTATTCATTCACTTTCCATGGGTCATAATCTTTGGAGTTCGAAGCTGAGAGTAAAACGTAAAGGGTTTATTTGACGCGAATCTGAATTAGCTGGATTAAGAAGCTTAACAATCACTGAGGCATTATTCACACTATATGAACAGGTTTTTAATGATGCAATAGAAGCATTGAGGGTTTCGTATAAAAAGATGAATCCATTTTGTGTACCATTCGCAACAACTAATGTGGGTTCAGCTATACTAGCCATGGATTTGGTAAGCTCAAAAGGTTGATAGACTAGAACTAGATAAAACAAATTTGTTGGTGCAGCAGATAGCAATTTACAAGTTGCCAAATTGCAGGGATGGATGGGGCCTAACTACTCAATCTCTTCTGCTTGTGCAACTAGCAACTTTTGTATACTTAGTTCAGCAAACCACATCATCAGAGGTGAAACAGTAAGTACCTCTTTCATCTTCTGCAGACAGAAATTGGAAATTTGAAGTTAGATTCTCAAAATTTTAGATATTACACTCTTTGTTAACTGTTAAATTCTGCAGGACTTAATGCTTTGTGGTGGTTCTGATGCAGCGATTATTCCAATAGGTAAAGTTATAACCAACTCCAATAATAAAAGAAGCCCGAGATCATTACCCTTAGCAATGCCCTTTGTCGCTTAGCTCCTCCCCAGTTAGGAGCTCTGTTATTATTATTATCATTTTTCTATCTAAGCATGTTCTTGGAATTTCAGGTTTGGGAGGTTTTGGGGCTTGCAGAACTCTATCACAAAGGAATTATGATCCGGCCAAAGCATCTCGCCCTTGGGATGCGGTCGTGCATAAAGCTCTCTACTTTCTTCCTGGTAGTGATTGAATACAAAAGCTAATTCCTATGATGTCTGATCCTTGAAAATGTACTGATTGTACAGGACCGGGATGGATTTGTTCTTGGAGAAGGAGCTGGTGTTTTGCTTTTAGAAGAGCTAGAACATGCTAAGGTATAACTACTTCAGTTTAGCTTTTTCTGTTTGTTTTCTATGAAAGGTTTGTTTCCCTCATATGTGATGAAGAATTTCTTTTCTAATTTCATTTTGTTGCTGATATGACAGAGAAGAGGAGCAAAGATTTACTCAGAATTCCTTGGTGGAAGCTTCACTTGTGATGCTTATCACATGACTGAACCTCATCCTGATGGTAAGCAAGTTGCAGTTTACATTTGTGCAAAGATCCACACCTGTGGAGATCTGAGCTGAAGTGGTACTCCTGTTTTCATCTCTAAAATAGGAATGGGAATTGCTCTTTGCATAGAACAAGCCTTAGCCCAATCTGGTGTTTCCAAAGAAGACGTAAACTATATAAATGCACATGCCACATCAACACTAAGAGGTGATCTTACAGAATTCCAAGTTCTAGTTCGTTGTTTTGGCCAAAATTCTAAGGTGAAGAGATTGAAATATACTCCATCTTAACTTACATCCACTCTTCAGTCCTCAGAATTATTAGTTTTATACAATATTTGCAGCTAAGAGTGAACTCTACAAAATCCATGATTGGCCACCTGTTAGGAGCTTCAGGTGCTGTGGAAGCTGTAGCAACAGTTAAGGTAAACAGCTTCTGCGTTCTTCGATCTCTTCAAACTACTAAACCAGACATGTTGTTGGTGCACTGCGCCATAATTTGTTGAATTTCCATGTCTTATCTTGAATCTCAATCAGGTTTTTCTTTTGTCCAAGTATAGGCTATACAAACAGGATGGGTCCACCCTAACATCAATCTTGAAAATCCTGACAAAGCTGTGGTATGTTATTCCTTCCATTCACCATATGACCTCACAATATCCTCTTTTTAACCTTTTTCCAAGTACTTGTCCTCAATTTATTGTGCTATGCCTGTATTCAGGACACGAATTTGCTAGTTGGTGCAAAAAAAGAAAGCCTGGATATAAAGGTGGCATTGTCAAACTCTTTCGGATTTGGAGGACACAATTCTTCCATCTTATTTGCACCTTACAATTGAATCCATGTGACTGGAGCTCATTCAACGCAAGAGGCCGGTGCACTGCTCAACAGCTCACTCATCAATCCTCTGCCAGTACATGTGCTAATCTCGTCCGATCGCAAGTTCATGCTTCTCCTCTTTTCTTCTTAGTTTCCTAGAAATTTATGACACAAATGTTGAATTGGTTTCCTGGAAATGTATGACACAAGTGCTGAATTGGTTTCCTGGAAATGTGTGACACGAATGCTGAATTGGTTTCCTGGAAATGTGTGCTGAATCGGTTAACACAAGTGCCGAATTGCATGAAGAGAAAAAACGTAAGTTAGGCATAGAGTCTTTTGAGTACTTAGACCATTTGATTTGCCCACTTGAACCAGGTTTCGCAACAAGATCAAGGTGAGGAAAGTATCTAAACTCGTATTGCGCACTTAATCTCTTATTATCTGAAAACACTTCCTAAACATTAATGGTTTGAGCTACTGCTTTTGGGGAAGACCAGACAACAAAAAATTAAACCAAAGTCGCTGCTTTTTCATTTAGGTTTGATGGATTTTTGTGTATATCTGCAACTGCAAAGCATTACGTTTGGTATCTGCGTAGACTTTAAAGGAAAATTACTTCACACAAATTGGAAAATGCACATAATAATCGAAGTACCATCAAGTCTCTCTCACCACATAGTAAATGGATTTACTTTCATACAAACTCATGATCAAACTGTTTTATTACCCCTCCTGCCTTAATCAGAAAATGATATGGCTATCCGTCTTATGAACATGATCAAATATGCCATGAAGTCTCACAAACAATATATTGCAAGGCTTTTAATGACGATAGTATCCAACGGCACCCAGCATGTAAGGCTGCCCTTTTTCTGCAATGATAACATGGTAAATTTCATGTTCAGCAGAGCTCGTGACAAAATTAATACAGGTCAAGGGCACTACAACATCCAATAACTAACAAGAGATATTATTTGCTGCTAGAATACTACACAAATAATAATAATAATAATTAAAAGACTAAGGAGCACACGAGGCATGAGGTAATTTAAACTCTTGTAGAAAGTGTGTATAGTAATTGTAGCTAACATACTGATGTAGATAGATACAGCCCTATAAAGCATTGAGAATATAGAAATTTGCTTGTATCCAAATGGTCAATGGGAGCAACTTAAAGAAAAAGTCTTTTTAACCAGAGTGTCCCATGAACAAAAACTACAGTCCAGCTTGAAAGATGATAGCCTTTACGCGCATCTAGTCACCAGTCAGAAGTCCCTTAAGTTCAGACAATTCCCCATCAACACAAGTAACTGACAGCAATGTAGAGAAACCCAGGAAAATAATGCAACAATTCTCAGAAACCGTAGAAGGCAACTGGATCACCAGATCTTCATTTTAACCCAGAAAAGCAGGAAGACAACTCCTAACACAATAGCGACAGGAGCCCACTTTCTAATTAAGGCCTGCACACAAAGAGTGTAAAGAACATGATAAATAAACATCTGACTGTATGTAATTCATGCAATTATACATGCAAGACGTGACAGCAAAAAGTAAATTCCAATCAGAGACCGAGTTTATCTCCTGCAGGACATAAAGCAAGACCTAAAGAATGAACATCACCACCAATTAAAAAAAGCAGGCATTGCAAGAGCTTAATCCATCCCTTGCAAAATCCACAGTATCTAACTTACGCTTAGCACATCATCCATATAACACAATCAGCATCCATCCAATTACAGACCTATTCTTCACTATTGTATAAAGAATGCATTCTTTCATGCTAGTCCCAAGAAGGTAGCAAAATTAGTGAGGCATTAATATGAATTCCATCATTTTCCTGAAAACATTTTATACATGCATGACAATGGCATTGTAAAAATTTGTGAACAACCTTTCTTCCTTTTCTTTTTTGGGTAGGAACAAATTACAGATTTAGAAGTCCATGCAGGTTGCAAGACATTCACATATTATAGCACAAACACAACAGCCAACAAGCATAAAAAGCAAGTTTCAAAAGAGCCAGCTGAGTTGCAACATACAAACATAACTAATAGATGAACATAACCAACCTGCCTATTCAAATCTCTTGCCTTGTCAGCATATATGCGAGATTCTGATGTTAACCGACTGGACATTTCACTGACCTCTGAATTATCATCAAATACACGAAGTGCATTTTTTTAGTATATTTTGCCAAATATGAAAAATACAAAAAAGTTGCTTCACTCACAGAGAGGGTGAGAGAGAGAGAATATTAACAACATTAGCAAAGGATATCAAATAAAAATTTCCATAATTAATACTATCAAGAAATACTCAGTGAGATTAAGTTCAAAAAAGTAGGTAGTAGATTAGAAATCAGCTTAGCTCACTATTTCCCATAGTATGGTCAAACGATTCCAGAATTTATGAAAGAAATATGGGCACATCAGATGCTATTCTTTTAAAAGAAATTAGAATAATGTAACTAAAAGGGGACAATTATATGGTTCCCAACCATAGAGAATGTCCTATTTGCAATTGCAAGTATGAGTTGCCTTAGAATATGGAAAGCAAAGGTCTCTGCTCTTAAAATCAACAAGCTTGAGCTTTGAATTATTTTACCATATGAAAAAGCAACAGACTTTGTTAACCTATCTAAACAAGTTGTCATCTGTATGTGTTCATCAACTCATCAAATCTTACAATCATGTGTGCATTTCATATTATGTATGAACTTGTACTTAATTCAAGATTAGACCTTCCTCGCATCCTAATTATGATATCAAGCATTGTACTCTTTTCAGATCCATTTGAGTAAAAGAACAGTAAAACATATGAAAATCAAGTGATATTGAAAATAGAAGGGGCATATCTTACGATCTAGTTTTTCACCAACACCGAGTACTTCTTGCACATTGCGGGTCATTATTTGATGAACCTCATAGAGTTCATCATTCAACTTTGCAATATTCCGCTGAGTACGGGTGTCCTGGTACAATTTCTTTGTTTTCTGTATGAATGTATCTTCAAAACATAAACATGAAAATAAAATCAATCCTAGCAGAGGTATAGAAAAGAAAGTCAACAGAATCTCAAGTGTGAAGAACAAGTTCAACAAAACAAAAGGACCTACCAAATTTAATGAAGGCATACGGTCTAGCAGCAGTTTCAATCTGAGCCCCATTGACACGCTCAAATTCATTTTTCAGGTCTTCCAAATACTGAAAGGCTAGCTTCTTAGGGTAAGAACGATCACACATTGTGAGGTAACAAACGTGTCCTTCAATGATATAACTAAGTTCTAATGTCAAGGGAAATGTTGACACAGATAAATGCCCACATATATATTTTTTAATAATTTAACAAAAAGAATGGAATTATTGTACCACATATGAATACAAGAATAGACAAACATACACACAATAACAACATCCAATACACAAATGATGTTTAAATCAAGGAAAAAAACCATGTCAATTCAACATTATCAAATATTTTGAAGTGAAGTTTTAGTTATGACTCCAAATTATAAAGGCAATCCCATCAATAAATCCAGACATAAGCAGGATACTGGAAGACATAAGGACCAGTTTCAATGGACATCCTAGAAGGCTCATTTTGGCGTGTAGCAAGATTCTTAAACAGAGCCTTCACTTGTTGTTTGTACATTTCAATATCTCTCACATCACGGCCATCATCCAATCCCTCTGCTAGTGGAAGCCCATCAGTGACACGGGCAATCATTGTCAGCTTCACCATTTTCACTTTCTATCTTCCTCAGATGTATAAAATAACTGCATTGTTTTAAAAGCAAAAGAAAACAGATATATGAGATAGCAAACAAGTTGAATGTAATTCAAACTAACTCTTTCAAACTGATGATTTAGAAGGAACAAGATGTCTGTTGTTAATGCTTAAGCTTCTCTATGACTTTTTATTACTATCAATCACGTTGGAATTGGAGAAATAAAATTAAAAAAAAAACATTTAATTGCAAAAAGAGCTACATTTTGGTTGCCCGAATAGGAAAAGGCTAAATATTGAGAACCTCACCATATTGCCTCCCGAATCTAACAATAATAACCTACCCAATAAATCCGCACAATAACTTTGAAATTGACCCCAATTTCTCAAGCAAAAGCCCGAGCTGTCAAAGCCAAAAGTACACAAGAACCAAAAATTGAGTTCCTTAATTTTTCTTTCTCTTTTCATCATAAAAAACAGATATAAAACCTTTCAATATTTCGCCATTTCCTAAAATGAAATACCAATCTTTCAAGTTCTCCACATATGAGAAATGATCCCTAAAGAACCCCAAGAGAGGGAGAAAGATACCCACTTGTTGTTTTTGACAAAATTATTGAATTTACCATGACTAATGCAAGAACCATACCAATATATATATACACCTGGGATCTATCTGCATAGATGAAATCCTAACCTATGAAATCATTTAACCACTTGTTTATCAAATTTGCAAAATCAATGTGCAACAAGAAAACATAATTATCCAATCACAGACGCTTATAATGAGAGGTACCTGATAATAGCATCTGGGATTGTGGTTCCGATGAAGTGAGAGATCTGGGGAAGAGAAAAAGCTGATGGTGAAATCTAGGTGCTGCAAAACAGAGATCGGGGATAGAGGGAAGGAAAATATAATAAGGTTTCCTTTTTATATTTTCCTAAAAATAAACAAATATAAAGAACATGTATCTGGTAAATTAAAAGCCTATTTGGGCCAGGCTAAGCTACGGGCCGCCATATTTAAAGGGTTCAGTGGACTGGTCTTTCAGTCCATACTAATTATATTTTATTTTTTTTAATTAATTAGTTCCAAAATTATAATTCGTATTTATATTTATTATCAAAGTATTTCGATAAACCTCTGTTATTATCATTAATGGCTTGAGCGATCATCTTCATCCTCTGTTACTTCAATGACACAGTGGAACTTACGGGAAAAAAAAAAACTCCCCATTCTCTCCATCAATACAAGCAAAACCCTCATAATCCTCTGCTTAAAACTACAAAAAAAAAAGAAGAAACCTCCACTTTCTCTATATAAATACATGATCTCACAAGACTCTATATCCATCAGTTTTCAAGAAGTCATGGCTTCAATCAGCTGGTTTCATTTGTCTCTCTTCTGCTTCTTTGTAGTGATAAGCTACAACCCAGTTCTTCCAATACAACCCAGTTCTTCCAATGCGACGCCCACTTCTATTAGTACCTACATTTCCTCAATGCTTCAGGTTTACAATTTATGTCATTAATGGCCTCACCGACCAAGCTCATCCTCTGCTGCTTCAATGTAGATCTTTAGATGATGATCTTGGGAATCATACTCTCACCGTAGGACAAAATTTTCACTTTTCTTTTAATATGAATATAATCGGAAGTGAAACAAGGTTCACTTGTGATCTTCAATGGATGTCGAAGCATCAACAGGTGCCTGTTTTCAGAGATGATAATGAGAATAAAGATTGTTGTGTTGGACAAGCAAATTGCTATTGGCGAGCACAAGATGATGGCATCTATTTTACTGTTGATTATCAAAGCATATGGAAAAAGAAATATGATTGGCTTCAGTAGAATATTTTTAATATATTTATCTGATGTATGATAAATAATTCAGTTTTTCTTTTTTCTTTTTTTTTTATACTACAATAATAAATAAATAAAATTAAATAAAATTGCTAATTGCATTTTATCTTATTTAGTTGATATACATTAAAGCTTTAAATGGGTATTTTGAATTAAATTTAGAAATAAAATTAGTAATAATCAAAAATGAAATTTTTGTAAAAACCTTTATGGAATTTATAGATTTTATATTTAATTATAAGATAATTACGAGATGTGGGTCATTAAATACAATGCTTAAGACAGCTGCAATCTCCATTGTCTCTCTATAAATACAAGTAATTATCATAATACATACACAAAACATCTAAATCTGATCTTATTTTCAAGAAGCATGGCTTCAATCGTGTGTTTTTATTTGTCTCTCTTCTGCTTTCTTGTAGCAATAAGCTACAACCCAGTTCTTTCAGAGCAATCCACATCCCAGTTAACACCAACAAATGCCAATACTGATAAGATTGATTTCTGCCTAAAGTTCACAGTTCATGTCATCAATGGCTTGAGCGACCATGCTCATCCTCTTTTACTTCAATGTCGATCTTTGGATGATGATCTTGGGAATCATACTCTGTCTGTGGGACAAGATTTCCATTTCCATTTTGGGCTAAAAATATTTGGTGGAAAAACCATATTCACCTGTGATTTTCAATGGCTGTCAAAGCATCAACATGCGTTTGTTTTCAGAGAGAAAATAGAGTCCTCAGTATGTTGTGTTGGCGATCATAATTGCTACTGGCGAGCACAAGATGATGGCATCTATTTTACTGTTGACGGCCAAGATCAATGGGAAAAGAAATATGATTGGCTTCAGTAAATTTTAGTGTATTTTAGTTCTATATGATAAATAAAAT
>CAOGCB010477837.1:0-89824 GCA_948266635.1 Cnidoscolus chayamansa | reverse complement strand
GGCAGTGTTGTAAATAAGTAAATTGTATGTTGGTTTTATTATATGGTTTTTGATATGAATGGTGGATGGTGATTTTAAATTATGTTCAATTGAGAAAAGTGTAAAAAAAATTTATACAGGTTGTGAGTGGTTGGGTTTTAAATCATCCCTTACAGGGTGAATAGTGGTTTCACTGTAGAGATGTAGGAAATCACTGTTCATTCTGTGGGAGGCATGTCATAGGGGATGTGACAAGAGGAGAAATCGCCTCTTTCAGGCGTGATAAGTTAAATGAAATTGGTGATAGTGATGAGCTTAAAGGTGTGAGTGATCAAACACATGAACAAATTGTAGAAACACATGGAGAGCCAAGCAATGCAAATGGTGTGATTAATGAAGATGTCCAATAAGAATTGCCAAATTTAGAGGAATTGAGATTGGATAAATCCCATCGTGAAAATATACTTTAAGATTAGAGATATTATACGAATTATCCCAAAGAAGATATCATTGATAGTTAATCCTATAAGATGATGAATAAAGCATGTTAATTGGTATTTTTTATTGTTTTTATGTGATTAATTTTGTTAAATTAGTTTGTAATCACTTGTTATGCCGACAAGTATGAGTTTTCACAGGTTGAGATTGAAAACATGATGATTTTAGGGATGCTCGAATTGTGGGCACGAGACGTATGGACACAAGACTTATGGTCACAGTATTAAGGGCATAAGCATTATGGGAACAATCTGAGCAGGACTTACGGGTCAAGCAAGATGGAAGAAATCAAATTCAATTTAAATATCATTGGAAGACGCGTGAAGATTAAGAACTCTTAGCCACAATTTCAGTAGATTAGGATAAAAATGAATTAGTTGAAACTTCGTAACAAATATTCATAATCTATAGGATATATATGAGTTGTTACAAGATTTTCCTTATAAATAGGATAGGCAACTAAAGTAGGGGGGAACATAGTTTTACTTCAGAAAACTTTTTCTCTTAATTTTTCTTATTGTTTCTAATAGCCATCGTCGACTAAACGTTTTTTTATTTCGGTTGGAAGCTAATCAATATTTCAATTTATTTTACTTGAGAGGTTTAATTGTTCTTATCTGCTTTCTTTATTTATTTCATTATCAATTTTATATCTATTTAATTTGTTTAACATAGTTCCTGTAAACATCCAATTGGCGCCATTGTTCGCTTGTTCGAATTGTGTTATGCCATATAGGTTAGTTGATTCGTAATCGTCTTCTAAACCTATAATTAGGTGGTAAATCAAGAGGTTCGTATACCTAGCATGTATATAAATTTTCTTAAGGAATAAGATAGGCTAACTTAAATAAATCAACCGTCTTGAATTCGTTGGTTAGAATCGGGTCTTTTTATTTATTAATGTAGTCGTTAGATTAAATTAATTGGAACGTTTTCTACGGTTGTCTAACGATTAGAATTAGTAACTAGAGTGTCTCTGTACTAATTTACTCGTAAAGAAAGATTGGTTGCAAAAGCGTTTTTGACAACTAGAACCGATTTAATGAATTAGGTGAGAAATAATCCTTGCACCAATGAACAAGTAATAAATTCGAAATTGAGATTAGACCTCTAACCGAAAAAGTTTTCTACTGATATTTGTTTTGATAAAAATTCATTGCTTGTTCCTTCATTTCATTTACAAAATCTTTAATTCTCACGATAGAATTTGCTTATTCATTGGCACTAAAAAGAATTCAATTTTTGACACTTTCTTATTGGATCGACCTCGCTTACCACTACTATAAATTTGGTTTGGGGGCGAGTATTTATTTTTGGTAGTTTCGACACCCATCATAGCACAAGTAATGAGATTCTATGGTAATGTAACTTTTGTTTCTCAACTTGAGCCTAAATGTTTGATGATGCTTATTCAACAATTATCGAAACTATGGATTTCTAGGAACAAAATGGATGAATATTGTTATGTTATTAGAAATAAAGCTAGATTAATAGCTAAAAGATACAATCACGAGAAATGTATTGATTTTGATAAAACCTTTACTTTAGTTCTTAGAATTGAAACTATTAGAATATTATATGCTTTTGCTTACTATACAAATTTTATACTTTATTAAGTATATATTAAAAGTACTTTTATATTGATGAGGAGGGTGTATGTTGCACAATCTAGCAGTAGATCATGAAAATTATAGTTGTTAGTGTATGCTGAAAATCATGAACACTTGTGGAGTTTTGTAACCGTAAAAGGGCTTTCTCTAACTTGCCCTTAAAAATAAAACTCAAAGAGGACATTTGGGAAGAGTGAACATACATTATAAAAAAAGAGAGGCACGAATGAACCGATCCCACACCCGAAAAAGAGGCATCCTACGACTGTGTAGGGATGGGGCTGCACAGTTGAGTGATTTCGAGATTGTGCAGGTATAGGACTGTACAATTGAGAATAGCTTAAGAGATTTGATAGGTACTAGCTATATCAATAAGGTGTAGCTTCCTTTTCAGGAGCTTTTTCGTAAGAACTCCATAGTTAGGTGTGCTTGGCTTGGAGCAGTCTCATTCTTCCTTAGAGCCTCCATTTCAACATCCATGGTAGCCAACCACCGATTATCCTTCTTTGCCTCCTATACTGTCTTGGGAATCACTTTTGTGTACATATTCTAATTTAGTTTCTTCACCTGTTCTGATATTCCCAAATTCTGCATGACATTTACAACGGAATATATGGATATTCTCGCCTCTTGTTCTGGACAGTATCTCTTGGGAGGAACTCCCCTGTTACTCCGGCGTGGTAGAGTGTACTTAGGCATCTCCTCCTGACCTAGTTCACCTGATTCACTCAAAGGTCCAATAGTCTCATGGATATAGTGAGATTCTGAATCAGGGTTAGAAATGGTTACCTCAGCAGTATCCACACTTGGAGGTTCTGAGCTTGGAAATAAGTCGTTAGGTTGTACTTCACCAATGTGTTCATTGTTGTAGCTAGGCGCTTCCACTTCCACTTGCTCGGTCTCCCCCTGTAACAAAGTCATCCAACTATGGGATCCACTTATACCAGTACCCCCTGGTCACATGGTTGGGATGATAGTGAAGAATAAAAATATAGGGTTTCGAGAAAGGTACAGTCCATAGTGACGTACATGTATCGACTGACAGGATCATAGTAATGATACTCTTTCTAGTGGACCCAATACCCAACAAAGATACATTTACGAACATTCGGGTCAAGTTTAGTGCATTGGGTCGGGGAAGATGAATGTACACTGTACACCCAAAAATACGAGGTGGGAGATTTAAGGTGGAAGGAATGGTATGGTAAGTAGCAAGGGTTTAGATGGGGGGTTTTGTGGTCTAGGACACGAGAAGGGAGTCTATTGATAAGATATGCAGCAGTGGTAACAACTTCAGACCAATAGGTAGAAGGGACATGGGCCTCCAAAAGAAGGGCTCAACTGGTTTCTAACAAGTGTCTGTTTTTGTGTTCAGCAACTCCATTTTGTTGTGGGGTATGAGGGCATGTGGTTTGATGGATGCTACCTTTCTCACTGAGAAATTGATTCAGCTGATAATTAACAAATTCCCTACCGTTATCTGAGCGGAGAACTTGAATGGAGGCATGAAACTGTGTATGTATCATATTATAAAAATGAATGAAATGGGATCCAACATCAAATTTATGCCATAAAAAATAAACCCACATGACACGTGTGCAATCATCAATGAAAGTAACAAATTAACGACATTTAGTAGAAACCGAATCAGGGGCAAGGCGCCATACATCGAAAATGGAATAGTAGATTTATTCAAAGATGGTGGAAAACTAGACCGATGACTTTTAGACAAAACACAAGTTTCACATGTAAAATCAAAGACAACTGAGTCTAAAGTGGGAAAAAGAGTTTAGAGATAACCGGTCGATGGATGCCCTAAGGGCCGATGCCAAAGCAAGAGTTGATGCTAAGGAGAACCCCGAGTGTGGGGCACTTGATTCGACCCTGAGACATCATTGATGTATTACAACCCACCGCACTCACTACCATGCCCAATAACCTCTTGGGTATGGATGTCCTGCAAAATACAGAAGGTATGATATACAAGTACCACACAATTTAGTTGTGTGATTTGGCTAAATAAAAAAAGTTTGTTTGATAAATTTGACACATGTAGACAATTAGAAACACAAAGAGTAGGGGAAATTTGGATAGTTCCAGCACAAACGACTGGATTAGGTCTTCTTGATGCATCAAAGATATGGATTTTAGTAGAAGCAGTAGTGTAAGACAGGTCCTTTGAATCATAAGTAAGGGTGTCAGTAGCCCCGCAATCTAGGATCCACCGTGATTCTTTAGGTATGGTTTTATTAGGAATTGTAGTATGTAGGACTAATGGGAAGTTTATGGTGGGGTTTGAATTGCACAAATAAGAGACTAAAGGACCTAATTGCAAATCAGATAAACCTGCAGGGTTAGAATTATAAATAACACATGGACATTTAAAAAATTTTAGGTTATGAGGGCAATTAAGACATTTGGCATCATGTGGGTTAGGGTTTTTTAACCCTAACCTGTTACCTCCTTCCTCCTTAACAGTAGTTGTGGCTCCAACAAGTGCTCCAGCGCAATCTTCTTCTTCACACTGCATGCCGCTGCTAGAGGCAGAAATGTCGCCGCTGGTGGTGATGGCGGTCGCCGCACTTCCCCTTTGTCCATTCATTGTCCCATGATTTCTGTTTGTAGTGGGTTCCCGATCTCGCTTTTTCTTTAAATCATCCCACCATTTAGGATATCCCAATAGTTTGAAGCAATGGTCTTTGTCATGTTTAAGACCACTACAGTGATTGCATTTCAGGCTGGATTTGTCTTCCCGGCGATTGTTCTTCCGGAATGACAAGTGTTCATCGCTGGATTTTTCTGACCGGCATCCCTACACCGATTGTTCGCCGATCTAGTGATTTTCAGGTGTGAGGTGAACTTCTCGGCGGATGACCTCCTTCTTGAGTTTTGAGTAGCGGATTCGATATTTGGTAGGGGTTGCTCATAGAGAATCTCACGATGGACGAGGTCAAACTCGTCGGCAAGACCCCTAAGAAATTGGTACAATTGCTGTTCCTTTGTTATTCGATTGAAAGTTTCGATGTCCCGATCGATCGTTATTGAATTCGGTCGCCAGACGTCGATTTCAGCCCATAAAGTTTGAAGGGCACCATAGTAGTGTTCGAGTTTCTATTGTCCCTGCCAGATTCTATCTGCCTTATTTTGTAGCTCATACACTTAGAGAGCATCTTCGCCGCTTGTGTACATGCGGGTGATTCCCTCCTACATCCCTTTGGTCGTTTTGAAACGTAGGAACTGAGGAACCAAATGTGGCTCCATGGTCTAAATGATCCACCCCTGTACTGTTGCATCCATAATAACCCAATGATGGTACTGAGGGCTATCGCTTTCTGGCGGCAAGGAAGGTATTTTCTCTGGTCAGGTGATGCTATTTGCCCCTTCCCATGATAAAATTTTCTAGTAATTGAGACCAGATTGAGTAGTTGAAATCATTGAGTTTAATTCCAATTTGTGGTTATGTGGAATCTAGAATTGTAGTGATGTTTGTATTGATTTTTGCACTGCTAGCTTTCTGTAACAAATCTAACAACATTTTGGACAATTTATTTGCATAAGGTATGGTGGATGAATCCATTTTTTCCCATGGTTCATGATCGGTCAATTGTGAAGGTAAAGATAGAGTAAATGATGACAACGGAATCACGTTCCGATTAGGAGCGTTACCGCTCTAATACCATGTAGAAACAAATGATGTAAGGGAAGAAAAAAAACTATTTTTATTTTTATTTACATGATCTGTTCTTATAGTATATGTTCATTATTTATTTATGGTATCCAATTATTAGCTCTTATTTTTGTCCATGATTTCAGCCTCCATCTTAGTACACAATCTTAGTCTCAATCTTCTACCTAATCACAACTTTAATCTTCTACATTATTTACTCATGAAATATCATAGTTATATTTTTTATTTTCTGATAACGGGTTTTGGTTGATTTAATACAATAAAATAGACAGTAAATTGATTGAAACACATCTAGGAAGCCCTCAAGAGAACTTAGGGTTAATCTCCTTCAAAGTTATAGTTTCTCACAATTAAATGAGTTGGATTACATTTGTAACTATAAAATGTGTTTGTTCCGTTATTTGGGATCTCATATTGGGTGTGTAGAGTGTGTGTAAAGTTTATATAAGACCAATGACTTTGTTAAAATCGTCATGACTTTAATAATGGTTCAATCATGTTACTAAGCTATGATAATTTCTCAATCTCTTGACAAAAAAAAAAAAAAAAAAAAAAAGAAATGTGTTTGTTGAATGGAAAACACAGTTTTATGTCTTTAGCTCACAAGACAAAAGGGATGCATGCGTTTGAGTGAAGAAATGACAGATTTTTAAAGATCACTTTTCTTTAACTTTTCCCAAACTGTCTCTTTCTTTCTTTCTTTCTCAAGTCTTATCTTTCCTTTCGGCAACGAAGCTCAGCTCTTTTATCATGTTGAAGGTTTAAGAATATGGTGCTAATCTGCTTAGAGAAGCAATTGTTAAAGTTATATGATAATAAATGCAGCTTTGAATCTGCGTTTTTTGAAAGAAGATAGATTTGGACCCTCCTCCTCCCTTTTATGTTCTTGGAATATCTACTCTTCAGAATTTGCATACCCCACTTCCACCTACCAATCCACTCTATAAAACCTTTAACTTCCATGCAAGTTTCACATGCTTTAATTTGATGAGTCCCCACCTAATTTCATCCTAAAGAATTAAATCAAATTCTTTATATTTTTGTATTAATTTTTGAATTATACAAATTTTATAAAGAAAACATAAAAAATAATAATAAAATTTATTTATTTTGCTTTGATAAGCCGTTATCAATTATATAAACCATTTCGCTCGCTTAATGAATCGAATATTTTCAATGTTAAATTTAATTTATTTATTAAATAAATTTTAATATAAAATAATGTATTAGTCAATATACTTTTATATGCAAAATCAATTATAGGGAAATGTGATAGTAATATATAATGAAATAATTTAATATTAATGTATTAATTGCAATGAATTTCAAAATTTGTACAGTAAATATATTATAGGAAAATGTGAATAATAATGAATGAACATACCTAAGGTTACATGATATTCATATAAGATGAGATGAGAACATGCCCGCACGGGTTTAGCACGATTGATACTCTAATGGCAGAGTTGGTATCAAAAATGAGATGAGAACACGTAAAGATGAAGAAAGCTACATACCGTTTAAGAAGTTAACTAAATATAGGTATTAATTATTAATTATATGCTTGGAACCTATGGTTTCATGCATGGCCCATTTGATTAAGCCATTATATCTGGAGAATAATATAAAGTTTAACCTTTTAGTATGAATTGTACAATTTATGGTTCAATAATGTCTACCCAATCTTAGCATATGGGTCATCTTTATATATATCCACTGTGGCCTTTTTATCACCGTACCATCTTTTGCCAAATGATTCAAATCCATCCCTATAACCATAATTTCATTTTATTTGGTTGTTGTGAAAATTTATTTTTCTTGTTGCGCCTTTTTTTTTTAAATTAGTTTCGAAATTATTAAAATAATCTTTCAATGAAAAATAACAAATTATTTCTTTAATATTTTTAAAAGTTTCTTTTAATTCGCGCAGAAAACGTATTTTGTATTTGAATATTATTTTTATTAATAATTTAGTCAATTATAAATAATAAGTTATGAAAGATTCCTAAATAATAAGGAGATAAATTTCACCTCTACAGAAAAATTTTAAAAATTTATTTCAATATTTTTATATAGTTTTAAATTGTGAATACTTCATGATTACTTACATTTTTATATTTCAATAATAATAATAATAATAATAATAATAATTTAATATTAAAATACTCAATTCGTAATACACTTTAATATAATATACCCTTAATTAAACATAATCTAATCACTGTTATAAAGCTAAAATCTTTAATTCTTAGAGGTGTAATCGAATTGAGTCAAGTTTAATTTTGAAAAATTTAAGTTTAGCTCATAAAAATATATTTAGGTTCGAGCTCTAATAGTAAAATTCGAACTTAATTCAATTTAAATATATCGAGTTTGAGCTCAACTCATTAAAAATTCACGAATGGCTCCTTTTAGATCTTGATAAGAAACTTTTTATGTGCTAGATAAGAAGCTCGTTTCAAAGTTGCTAATAAGCTTCATAAAAAAGTTTGGTTCGAGCTAAATTTAAAAACTAATCAATCTTTTTTTAATATATATTTTAATTTTAATAATTAGTAATATAATAAATAAGAAAATTAAAAAAATGAAAATAATATAAAGAAAATAAAAATATATAACTCTATGAAATGTATACATTTCAATATAAATAAAATGAAATTAAAATAAACTTAAAAAAGAAATTAAATAATCTCATCTTAGATAGTTTTTATATACTCAAATATTTGATTTTCATTTTTAGTTTTACAGTTTAATTCGAAATGCAATCAAATAACCTCTCCAAACTATAGTAAAGGATTAATAATATTTTTTTGAAAAAAAAAATTATAAGAAATAATAATTTTAGAATATATGTATATACAACACTCTTACTCCTTTTCTCCACAAGATAAATTTTTCCAAAGAAAGAAAATGAGCATCTTATTGATTGGAACACAAAGGTTGGTATATAACACCACAAGTCTTATGCATAAGGATGTTATTCAGTTCCTCTAGAGGCTTGGTAAGTTAATGAAATCCCAAAAGTTTAGATTGGACATTCTTAGCACACCAATCTGCAGCAAAGTTTGGCTTCCCTGTAAGAAGAGTTGGCCATTAGTGTTTACAGTAGGCTCTTTCCGGATCATATGGGAATGGCTGCCATACTATCTGTCTCGACTACCAATCTACATATGCTTTTTTTCCATACCAGTTCAAGCCTAAAAGGATACCCCATAATTTAGCCCTCATGATGGAAAAATTATTTAGATTTGCAGTGTGCAAAGTACATTCTTGTGCTTGCTCGGATCACTCTGCCTGCTGCTGCTAGGTTGCTTCTACTCGAATAGGACCCATCCATATTCAGGTTGTGCCATTTGCCATTCGATGGATTCTAGCTAATCCATTGATATGACTTCTTTGTGTAGGTTGAATGACTCATTTCCAAAGCTGTTGCTGCATTAGTGACTTTCCTAACAAAAGACATGATAGTATGTTTCCTAGCGACGGATCGAATGAAGTCTTCCTTGAATACCTGGTCATTTGTCCAACTTAGATTCAATGGTCCGTTATCCATAGCCACATCTTCACTCCTCAAAATTTTTTTAATAACTAGTCCTCTTCCCTAGCATCGTCAAAGAAGGAGGCTGAGTTACTAGCTCGGAGTAAGCAATTCAAATGGATTTAGCCACTACACAATCTCTTAGAACATGAAGTATTGTTTTGGGGGTGAAGTAGACAACAAGGGCAGCTCTCTTCTATTGTTAGGTGTCTTAGAGTGCTAGATAAATAAACGTCCGAATTGGTCAAACTTATTTCATTCCCATCCCTTGGATAGAGAGAGAGCTATTACTTTCTTCCTCAGTCATAGGATAAGCCATAACCATCAATCCATACATTTTTTTCAAAATCATATACAACAACCATCTCCTATCACCAAACCCACTTTCTAGAGGGGTTCTTGATAATATTAATTGTTAAAAAAAGAAAAAAATTGAGTGCAGCTTTGGCATATATAAAAATGGTCAAATCAAGAAAAAGACAAAAGCTTATCACACATTCAATATTAGAGAGAGAAGCCACGACATACCACATTGCCTAATTTTGTGCACATTGATAACTACAAACTCTTTCTCTCTCTAAAAAAATAATCTTCATATTGTTTTATCAATCCCGAAGCCGTGTGAAGCACTCAAACCTAACATGTCAAAACCATCCTTTTAACAATTCAACCACTTCATTAACAACTTTAATATCATCTTTTATCACTTCTAATTTATCTTATTCTTACTACTTAACCAATCTCATCTACCGTATCAGCAAATCATACTTTTTTTTTTTGTTTTAAAATTCAAATTCGTAAAATATTTATTTATTTATTTATTTTTTATAAAAACCCTTTACTTAGAACCAAATCGCAATCATCTAAACTCATTAAACCCAACAGTTTGAATATATATTAATATTAGCCAATTAAATGATTGCAGCCCAACAAACAGCTAAGACAGGCGATTGCACCAATAATACAAGTGTCATTTGATTTAATTCGAATCTTTTTATGCTTTGATTCTTATATATCTATATATATAATTCAGCATCAAGATACATGTATATGTAATTTCGTTGAATTTCCAGAAATTCATATAAATTTAACAAGAATTCAGATCCATCAACAAATTCTGAAAATTTTCAAATCATATGATGTAGGATTACATACCTGTAGATGGCATATAAGCGTGTAATAAATACATTTACATAGCTTGAATTTAATGAAAGAAAAGAAGAGGAGGAGGAGGAGGACGAGGAGAAGGTGATTTTCTGGCATAAACATGGACGTTTGATTAACAAGGGCATCGCTTCTTTTCTGCTGCGACAACCTCAAAACTTGACCGGAAGAAAGATTCAACTTCTTGCCGGTTCACGATCTCGAAGAATTGAAACTCTGATAACTTCCTTTTACATGAAACCATCCTTCTCCTGGGTTTCCGCGGCGCCGGTGGACAACTGAACACGGTAGGAATCTTGTGTTTTTCAGATGTCGGCGTTCGACATTCATCGGTGTTTTCTTGATGAATTACGCCGTTATGCTCCTCAGAAATGGCGCTACAAGATCCTAGGGATTGAATCTTGATTTGAGGAACTTGAATTCTCGGCAAATCTTGTCGTAGTTGGAGATCTGTAGACATGTTGAAGAGAAGGAGAGAGAAGGGAATAACAAGAAGAAGAAGAGTAAAAATGTGTGGTGTGTCAAGCCTTGTATCTATTTATGAAGGAAAAAAAATAGAACATGAAGGCGTGTCTGGCAAGGAGAGAGAGAGAGATGGAGAGGTCGTTGGATTCTTTTATTCTTGAATTGTTAAAGAAAATGACATGGGCATTGCTAAAAACTTACAAGAAGAGAGAGAGAGAGAGAGAGAGAGGTGTGAGAGGGAATATAAGGTAATATAGCTAGGTGACGTCCTTTTTGGACACCAACTTTCCATCTAAGATAGCAAGCTGATGAGTTGGGTTTCTTGAACTTTTAGCTCTTAGCTCACATTACACTTGGCAAAGCAAAGTTTACAGATCTAGCAAGCTATACTTGAGACCCTTTTTCTTTAAAGAATTGAACAGAGGAGGAGGAGGAGGAGTCGTCATGTGTTATTGTCAAAGATATATTTTGCCTTTTTATTTATTAACAATAGAGAAAAATGTTCTATATCTGACCTTTATATACAGCTCAACTTCCTTATACACATTATCATATTCCTAGGTTGATTGTATTATGAGCTAAAAACTTTATGATCAAATTCCCTTTTATATAATATATAATTGGATCAACCAATTCTCACCCGTTTGTTTTTAAGTATGAAACTATCAATTGCAACTGATGATTTAATCATAATTATTAATTTGCTAGGTTTAGTAGTTTTATAGGATCAGAGGGTATTGATTTCTTTCTTTTCTTTGTTAACAAAACCCTAATAATTTGTATCCTATTTAGTAAATTTTAGTTTAAGATATTTCCTAATGAGTTGGATTTACCTAATTCTTTTATTGTGAGTTAAGATACTAATTTAATGAGCATCTTTTTTTTTAATAAATTATTTTAGTGAAAATATAAAATTTAATTAATTTTATTCTAAAATTAGTTTTTAACCCATTATAAACACTATTTTTCTTATTATTTAAAAATTTTTTATTTTGATAATCTATATAGTATATTTTATAATTTCATAATATATAAAATTTTTAATTTTTTTTACTTTTTTAGTAAATAATTATAATAATTAGCTATAAAAAAACAATAATTGAAGGAGGAAGAGAGGTTGATGGAAAATTAAGTGGGAAAAGTATAATTGGTTGAGAGAAGCTGAGATTAATTTTGATAGGACCACGTGTCTATGTTGGCTCCTTAATGATAGTTAAGTTGAGAGACACACAGTATCAAATCCCCTTTCTTTTTTTTTTTCTTTTTTTTTTCTCTGTATTTCATGACTTTCACTTTTTCTCCATTTTACGATTCATATGCTCGTCGTCACGTTTACGTTGTATCCTAAAATGCTGCTCCACGCGCTCCTCTCATCTGTACGTACACTCGCTCAAACACACACTTCTTCTTTTTGCAAGTGGAGCCGAGCCTTTAAGTAGAAATCACAATTCGTTAACGGATTATAAATGTGTTTTTTTAAATATATACTTATAATATTAAAATAATTAATTCGAACTTAGATTTATTTAATTAATTATATTAAAATATTTAATTTTAATTTAAATATATTTATTAAACAAATTAAATAAATTGATTCGTATAACTTATTTAAATAATTAAATTATTATTATTTTATATAATATGCGATTACATATTTAATTTATTTAAATAAATAATTATTTTAATTTTACGGTATAATTTATTTAATATAATTTATTTAATATATTAAAATAAATTTAAATTAAATAATATTATAATTAATATTTATATAACTATTATTTAAATTTAAATATTTATAAATTTACATATATTTATATGAAATAAAATTAGTAAGATAATTTTATATGTTTAAAATTAAAATATTATTATTTTAAATAAAATTTAATTATTTAATAAAATTAATTTAAATAAATAGATAATAACACTTATAACATATTTAAATAATCAATATAAGATGTGTTAATTATTAATCTATTTAAATAAATAGATTATTACGTGTCTAATCGAATTAAGCATATCAATCCGTTTAAATTTGTATTTTTATCATGTTATAAATGGATTGACCCGTTTATAATTCAAATTTATTTAATATAAATTTAAATTCGTTTAACTACATATCATGTCAAAAATTGCCAACTCTGCCTTTAAGTATATATATGAACTTGGACCAACCTTTTTCTTGTATTTCCATGGTTGTGTGAAGACTATATTTACTCATTTGTCAAAACTTCTTGTACCCGTGGGCGTAAATTGGTGTTAAGTGAATATATTAAATTTTAAGGCGTCTCAAGTTCAAACTCCACTGTCCATTTGACTAAAAAAAAAAAGAAGTTGGCAGGCTTCTTTGCTTAACATGCTATATCAAATAGATAAAATGTGTTTCATAGTTTTCCTATATAAACTCTTAGCATAAGGTAACATAAAAATGGGTAATAAAATTTATTGATAATAAAATAAAAAATGCTATTGATAAAATAATTATTGATCATTTTATTCAACGTTCATCTAAGTAATTAATATGATAATCTCCTTTAATATTCCATTTCATATATGTTTCGTCTATGACCACGTATTTACATATTCTGTCATTACTTATTTTTCTTTTTCAATGTTATTGTTATCTTTGGTGGACAATCTAAGAGTCATGTGGGTTAGCATTAGACTCCTTCGAACTATAGAACTTAGGTTACTATATTAAAAGAAATTAAAATTGCATCTTTGTTAATCGTTTAAGTTTTTTATATGAATAAGTATTTGATCCTATAATTAGTATCAGAACCAAGACATTGGTTTGAATTTTTGAAAATACTAGAGGAGCAATGTTAGCCAAATAGACTGGCATTCTTGCTAAATCCCTTCGAACCATGACATTAAGACTATTATGCTATAAAGATTTGAAGTTATGCATCAACTAATAACTTAAAGCAATAGAAATCAATAGGCTTTTGAGTCTCTGACATGCAATGAAGGATAATTCACCTAAACTTTTCTTTTCCCCCTTTAAATGTCACCCGAGGTTGTTCTTATACCTTACACCAATTAGCTTAAGGTCCACTTACTTGCTTGATTCCAAGGCTTTTAGGCCTATTTAGGTCTATTTCATGTTTAATCATAGAACAATCTTGGATTAAATTTGAAAAGAAAAATTCAATGATTTCCCTCCATAAAAGCAAGTTATGAGCTCACCAAATGTGGTGTGAGTAGGTATGGAGGCCTTTCATTAGCTTTAACTTATAACGACTAATCTTTCATTACCTTAGTTTCTCATTATTAAGATCACCTAATGTATTAAGATCACCAACCCTATACTCTCAAAAACAATAATATCAAAATGAAATTTGACTAACCCAATTCAATTGCATGCAAACAAATTTAGTTAGGATTCAAGATACAAAAAAAAACTACCGATTTATTTATAAATTAAACTGTCTTTAAAAGAAAAGAAAATATATGTTGATGGGGTGCATGTAAAAAGAAAGGGAAGAGAGTGATGAAAACGCGTAAAGAAGAGGGAGTGGCATAAGCATAAGCATAAGCATAAGCATAGGATACCAAGTTGGAGTGTTGAATACAAAAAATAAGATATGGTTAGCTTATAAAAATGGTAATACCAAACCCATAAATTATTTGTTGAATCTTTTCACGTGAATTGTCGACATCCTTTCCCTTCATTACTATTCCATTTTTGTTTTCTATTTCACCATTAATGCTTTCTTTCTTTCTTTCTTTCTTTCTTTCTTTCTTTCTTCCTTTCTATTATATTTATATATATTTTTTACTTTTAACATTTTGCACATTTTTCAATTTTCATATGTTTCCCAAAAGATTTTTAATTATAAACATTTTTCTATTGAAAATTTTAATAATATCATTCTTTATATTTCTTTCTTTTTTTTATCATATTATTTCTTTCTTTTTAATTTTATTAATATTTATACAATACTTAATCTCTAAGATTTTATTTTCTTTTAAATAATATTTTAATCTTTAAAATTTTCAAATAAAATTTTTATTTTATCTACAAATACATAACATAAAGTTATTCAAAATAAAAAAAAATTGAATTTTTAATTTTTAAAAATTAAAATACTTTAATTCAATTTTTAAAAATGAGAAAATTATTAATTTCATTAATAAATTTAATAAATTTTCATAATAAAAAGATAATTCAACCAATAGTTTTGGTAAATAGGGTATTAAAGTTTTTTACTATAAAATTTCAAAATAAAAAAAAAATAATAATAAATAAATGTTATCTCTTAGTGTTGCACATTTAAATACTAAATATTCTCTTTCATTTAATTATTCTAATGTTTTATTAAATTTAATGAAAATGTTTATAATTATATTTAATTTTTATATTTATATCAAAATTTTAAATTTACATAATAAAGAAAAACTCTTTTAATTATATCTAATTTACTCAATAAAAATTTAAATTTAATGATAAAGCATAACATAAATTTCTCTTTAATTAATAAAATAATGAATTAATTTAAACATTTTGGATATGGTTTTGTTTTTTAATTCTACCTTTCTATATTTTCAATTTGATTTTATTTATTTAAATTTAATTAATTTAAATAAATAAGTTTTAAATTTATTAAATTTCAACTTATCCATTTTCATTTAGCCCTTCTTTTTTTTTTTTAAACTAATTTTAGCTCATTTTTCTCTCTAAATCAACTCACAATCCAAACTAAAGAATCAAAATTCCAATTCAACTTTTAAAATTTTGCAATTTCACTTTTAGCTTTAAATCGAAAAATGAAACTGAATTAATGTGATTTAATCGATTTGATTTTTTAATTTAAACGGTTTAGTTGGATTAAATATTTTAGTTATATTCGATTTTCAGTTTGGTTCAGTTTATTTGTGTTATTGAACAAAAAAAAAAAAAAAATCGAACTAATACTACCACATGTTAACTAGCCTAGCCTTATACCCAACCGATGTCTCTAACTCTCCTGCCGAGCCTAGTTCAACCCTAAATTCCTAATTAGAAACTAACCCTAATGGTTGCAATTTGCATTCCATAAGTGATCCCCCTAATATAGGAGATGACATCCTTTGATCCTCCTTTCTTTCAGCTTTGCCTATGGTGTTGTTGACTCCACTCATTTGAAGACTGAACTACTAATTATCGACTACACCAGTAACACCATGCATAGATGCAACTGAACATTGAAATCACCTACACCATACACCTCTTTTCTACTCATTCTCACCCTTTACATTTCTATATCCATGTGATTGCTCATTCACCATATTAATCTTAATCATGAATGATTTGATTCTATCATCAAGATACTATAAGAAAAATAAACAGTCGATAATGTATCTTTTCTATAATTTGATCGGCAGCCGATAACACAAGTGCTCGTACATAAGAATTTTTTTCATTAATGGATTTCAAAATATTTTTCAAATACACATTTTCACTATTTCGAAAGTCCTTGAAATAATAAAGAAATATAAATGGTAAATGCCTGAGAGAAAGTCTTAGATATGTAAAAAAAATAAAAAATCTTGAAGACTCAATTGAATTGAAGAAAAATTCTCATTAACCGAAATAAAGATTTACATGGTATGTATATATACACACTGGATATAGTTTCTAACCTAGTTGTTCGGAGTGAAAAGTGAACTACCAATTGTAACTAATACTTTCATCTGCTCAACTAATTAACTCTTCACATTTGTGGTCTTAGAATATTTGTGTTTGGACTAACTGTTCCGACTTACATATTGCCTGCCAACTTATTTAGTCTCAACTTAATGACCCGACTTTGTCTCGTCTATAATTATCTTGTCGACTTATTCTTTCTCTGTTTAATGATCTGACTTACTTCCATGGCATAACATATCGAGTTGTTTGTTTTTTATTTATACTAAGTAATAGAATTATTCTTTTTCTAAGTCAAGTGACAGATTTAGTTTCTCGGGTTACCTTTTGTAAGATGATATCTGTTTAAAATAAAAGGAAGCATGATTTTCAAAAAAGTTGTTTGGTCATAAACGTCGCTCCAACACTGAAAGACAATAAGAGTGCAAAGCATCTGAAATGTATCTTTGAGGAAGAGACTAATCATATGTATGGTTGGTGAGCTGATCTCTTGAAACAGGTGCATATCCCTAATAGGAAGGGGTTATTCACATGGATATGTTATCAACTCTCATACAAAACTGATTGCATATCCCTAATCATGTTCTTCCAAAGACTATGGATACTGTAGATTGCATGACAGCACACAAAAATGAATGCAGGATTAGGATTAGAATGCAGAAATGCATGAATTTGATTGGCTTTGCACATGCTTCTAAGTTAAGCACATGCTTCTGAGTTAAGCACATGCTTCTTAACAAGTGGCTTTACCAAACCTTATGGCTTATGTTGAATTTTGAGTTGGAATATCTCCTTCAAATTCAATGAACCAAATTCCAATGAAATCAAATGTATTTACTAATTTCATAAATATTATATTAGAATCCATTTGAATTTAAATACTCAATCAATTAACTTAAATTTTAAATTTAAATTTTATTCAATTTAATAAATCTCTTCGAACATCTTCTTAAATTAAACATCAGAATATAATTGTGGCAATGAACCATTCACGTATTGAGCGACAATATCAGTGATGTTGTATGTGAAAAATAATCTTTTTTCGTAGCTTCCTCTAAGAAGCTTCTCGTCATATGAAAAATATTTTGAATCTTTTCAAAAAATTTATTGAAAAACAAATAAGGTTCTTACATACTAAGCTAATTGAGAAGAACCTCAAATCAAAATGCTCCAAATGTGATTGACTGAAAAACTGATTAAGCCAAAAATGATGGGGGGGCGTAAATTGCAACTTGTAATGATTAAGAAGAATACTCTCTCAATAAAATCTAGATTGACGATTGATTTGATCCATAGAAAAGGGTTCTAGAGAGAATAAAGATGACTCCAGCATTAGAGATACCTCTCCACAATCTTGAGAGATTATTTGAATTCAACCCCAAAAATCATTATAAAAATGGCAATTAACTCCATCTTATACCAAGTCATTCCCATTTTGAATGCATTAATCCAAGAATGGTACTAAAGACTTCAGCCTTATTTCCATCAAAAGTTCTTAGGCAGTTAGTGATCCAAGAAAAGGAAAAACTCCCATTAAACTCATGACAAAAAAAAAAAAGTAAAGAAAATTTTATTACTAGAGAGTAAACCCATAATAAATTGAGTAGGTAAAGGTTTGGTAGGATCACATTAATTCATTCCAAGGAGAGAAGAGATTAGGGTTTCAATCGTAAACCAAACCCTCTCAAGGTTAAATTGGATGCACGTCATACTATGTTGCGAGTCCCCATGTACTCACCACATCAGTGTATTTGAAATATATATATATTCTAATGCATAGATAAAAAAAGAAAAGAAAAAACAAAGAATACTCAGCTATTTCTATTGCAATCATAAAACAAGAAAATAAAATAAAGATGTCAATGAACTTTTAACTTAAAAGAATGTATTAACTGATAAGATAATTAAAATATTTAATTTTGTCGATAAATTTTAATATTTTATAGCTAGCTTAATTGGATAGAGTTAATATCTAATGAAACTTAAATAAATTTTTTGAATTATTTATTAATGAAAATATTTATATATAATATTATCAACATATTTTTATTTATTTAGAGAATGTTTTTAATTACTAGAGACTTTGTGTCATTGCTAACTTTTGTAATAATTTTTTTAATATTTATTTTAATGGGATTTAGCTATGCATCAACAAATATATTAAAAAAAATAAACAAATAATTGTGAAATTTAATTTTATTAAATAACTCAATTCTCACAGAACTATATATTTTAAAATCTATTAATTAAATTCTGATGTATCATAAAATATGTAATTAAACAACAGATGATTTAACAGACATTTTCATCTATGAGTTTGATTCATAAATGTAAGAATTTTAAATTTGGATAGGATGATGAATGAAATACAGACACTTGATTTAATTAGTTCATTTTTCACAAATATGACAGAAAAATTAAATAAGCTAAGAAATGCTTAAGAGGATACTTCATCACCTCGAAGAATTTTCATTAAAATTCAAAATTTATAAAATTTAAATTATGAATCATATAACTTCATTTGATTCATAATTCTAGTTTTAATCACATGCATCTATTCATAAATTAAAACTATTAATCACAGTCTAAATGTATCTTGTTTTACAGAAAATATGAAATTAAAAAGAGGTTTTTTTATTTTTCGCAGATATTAAAGGAGAGAAGGACAGAGAGAGAAAAAATTCATCCACAGAAAAAAATCCTTTTTTTTCAACGGTTAAAGGATATCTTTTATCTTTTGAAGAAAAGAACTTGGCAGTTGCATAAAATTTCATGGATCCGAATCGATCCACGTAAGTGATTCGGACTCAAATTCTTCACCTCACATAGGCACGTAGCTTTATTAGAATGCATTTATATGTAAGATATTATATAAAATAAAATAAAATAAAATAAATATTAAACTTATTTTGAGATAAAATCAAATTTATAATATTTACATTTTTTCTATATTATAATTTAAATGTTTAATGGAATTTTAGGACGTATTGTAACATAATATATTTTACAAAAATTATATTTTCATTTAAATTATAATTGAATTACGTATATAAATTGAAATATTAAAGATATTAATTTCGGATAAAAACAAAGCAATGGATGGATTGATGAGACGTAGGGAGAAGAGACAAAAGTATTATATATGGAGAGATGCTGAAGGGACAATACAAAATACATAAAAACCAACTCCATTTTCTATCTTTCCAAGAGGGGACATGTTTTGAAGGACTTCAGTACTTCTGTTCTTTGTTTTAGGTAATAGATTTAACATGGCACTTAAATTGATTCATATATAATTAGAAAATATTGAAAAAGGGCCAAGAATCTTCTACCAAAGTCTCTGCAAAATGTAGCGGTGAAATGAAATCTTCTACCAAAGAGGATTCCGACACCCAACAGCTTTTACATCATTTTCCTTAAAATAACATCTCATTATCTCAATCTTTACTTTCTCTTACATATCCTCCTACCTTTATAATCAACACCCTTCAGCTCATCTTCCGCACTTGCCAAATGTTAGATTGAGGTCCATCATCATGCCATCTAATCAAGAACAAGAGAGTAGTGATGCTCTTGAAGAAGCTAACGTTGAGTGCCACACCCCACTTCAACCCAACACAACTAGCTTCCTCCTACGTTAATCTGCCCATCAACACCAAAGAAACCAAGACGTAGTACTATCCCATGCAGGAGAAAGCTTCACTTCTTTGAGAGTTGTAATCGCCATGAGGTTGACATGTTCTTAAGTTCCATTAATGATAAGGTTGTTTCCTCCTCTGCTCGCTTGGTCGTGCAAGGGGCTCGCAATTATTACTCCTATATATACATATATATGCATAATCAAAATGATGCTCTCATGTTCTTGTTAGTAAAAAAGGAGAGAGAGAGAACGTAAGCAAGAGTGGTTTCTTGTTTATATAATAAAAAATGTGAAGAACATGATGGAGAGTGAGTTTCTTGTTATACATAAACAGAAATAGTATGCATATATATATATATACATATGGTATGTCAATGCAGAGTGTGGGTGTCCTCAGCAGTCACAGTTTGTTCAGTCCTTAGTTGATATAACATAACCAATAAAACCAGTGTAACCATGAATTACAAATCAACTCTATTTCGATTAGAGATATAATTTAAAAATATTTTTACAAAATATGTATTGTACAATATTTTAAATATAAATGCATATAATGATATGTGCAAATTTTATATAATAATGTAATTAGGGCTAAAAGGTTTAGGCAATATTGAATCAATAAGGCATTAATATTCAAAAAAGAAAGCAATTATAAATTATTTCTTGAAAATTTTGATACAACTTTCTCCATTTAATGCATATGGTTATATGAGCTTCAAGAATGCATCCATGCTCTTGTACTCCTTTAAATCTCCCCAAATCTAATGTATAAAGGGTTAGAGCAATATCAAAGCCCTGGTTCCAGCTATTTCGGTCTTTGCTATGTCTTGTTTTCCCCTGCCAAATGGAGGTCTGAATTTTAGGGATTTGAAAGATTTTAATCGTGATCTGCTTGGAAAAGATTTTAATCTTGAATGGAAAGTTCTTCCTAACTATTATCATTCATGCAATCGATCTTTTTGGAGTTAATTCTAAATTGTACAAGAATGCATGTGTGCATGTATTTTGTCAGTAACTTTTCAGGAAAAAGAAAAGTGACCAGAAATATTGTGACACTAGCAATTCAAAATTGACATGCAAAGATTGCAAGCCCTTTACATCATCAAAAGCAACATTCTCCGAATCCAATATGATAGTATATTTATGTAAAACTAAACCTACTGTAGAATTCATCCACTCATGTAGGCAAAAACGAACAATCCCAGAACTTTTAAGACCAAACTTTCTTGAATGCAGCCATAAATGATTTTAAAATAGCCAACACTGGGTTAGTTTCCGATTCTGCAGTATTTTTCGTGGTCTCTTCCCAT
The DNA here is from genome assembly GCA_948266635.1 of Cnidoscolus chayamansa. NCBI lineage: Eukaryota > Viridiplantae > Streptophyta > Magnoliopsida > Malpighiales > Euphorbiaceae > Cnidoscolus > Cnidoscolus chayamansa. The sequence continues at coordinate 68,306 of CAOGCB010477837.1, read as the reverse complement.
GATTTACTGCCCAAATTCCAATAAAAAAAAAGACTTATCAGTGAACCTAAAATGTCTGAGAAATACTAAGTCGACAAATTAAAGAAGCTTAAAGATCAAAGCAACAAGTTTGAAAGTGCAGTCATTGTGTATACTTACAAATTAATTCTTTCTAACGTTGGATTGTTCCCTTTCTGAGAGGTTCCACTATGTTGAACATCAGCTCCAACAACATCTTCCTTTATAACCTCGCTGCTGCTTGTACTGGCATGAGTGCCATTAACAGTAGTTTCTGTTTGGGTGCCATTTGATGCATCGATAACCTGCAAAAGGCCATGTGAAGTAGTTCAATAACTATTCTCAAGGCCAAAATTTCCTAACCCCACATGCTTAAACAATAATTAGGCCTTGTATTTTTCTGCGTCCAGTTTACAGTTTCATCCAAATCCAAATACATTTTAAGTATACCACATTTGCTTCAATATCCATTAATATGCATTGAGATAGCATGAAAAGTCCATTGCAAGATTCAGCAAGTGTATTACGTGCTTAGCTGGGTAAAACAAGAAAATAAAGGAAGGAGGAAAAGAAAGAACGATTGACAGGACTCCAAGAAAAGAAAATTAACATTGTCAATGAGCTGTTATGAAACCCACAGCAATTCTCTAGGAGGGGCAAAAAAGGAGGATGTAATGACAAACAAACCTCACAACACAGCTGAGGACAGAAACTATTAATGCAAAAAATATAATTCCTGTTATATTTTCCATTTAGATCCCCTTCTAAACGATAGTGGCACTACAAACATTAATACATCAACCACAACATGAGTTTCTAATATTTTTAACAAAAAAAAACTAATTCATTAAAGGTACGGAATGTATACTAAATTATGATTAACAAATAGACAATTGGAGATGTATTGTGGTTGTATAGTAATTAAAATGCATATTAGATTATATACTTGTATTATTATTTTCATGCTTAATTTTATTTATTTATATGCATACATTTTATATAATTTGTAAATACTTTAAATGTGTATTATATAGATTATGACTTCTCATAAAAAATTTTTTATAAATTTGTTTCAAGAACCATACTGAACTGAACAGGAACCAAAGAACCAAGAACCTTACTGAACTTGAACTGAAATAATAAATAACCAAACCAGAACCGTACCAAAATTCCAATTTGATTTATGGTTCCTAAGTAGACCACGAAACGGAACTGGAACCACATATCATACAAAACTGGGTTGCTGATACTGATTTAAGTCGAAAAATATGAGCTTAACATTTATATTTTGCAAAGCACTCATCCAACAGAAGCCCCTAAACACACAAACTCAGAAGGGAAAAAAGAGTTACCTTATTTTCAGTAATTACCTTAGTTTCAGTAATAACTTTATTGCTATCGGATGATTTCACTTCAACATCTATGTCAACCTGAGTATCATACACAATACCATCTTTGGTAGCAAATGAATTTAATGGTAGATCTTCTACAACTTTCCCAGCTTTCTCATCCACCAAACAGGACTCTCCTTCAAATACTGGACTTTGCAGGTTTTCTACTTCTTTATAACGTTTTCCAACATCTTTTCGTACTGTGGCTTCCTTCAAACCCCTTATTTCACCATACTTTCCATCCAAACTATTAATTGGGTGAGTGACGGGCCTTAGTGGGAATGTTTCTACAATCACATCTGCCATCTCAATCACTTTGGTCCTAGAGGCAGCCACATCTTCCATAACTTTCTCCTTTTGCAGTGCTTCACTTTCTTGAGTCTTTGTAACTTTTATTTCATCACATTCTTTATTTGTTACATTTTTGTGACTCCCATTAATGACTTGCTCCTTGTCAAACCACTGCCGTTCAGGTTCAGCACCAAGCCCATAACAAATTAAGTTAGGCTCTTCACTTTTATTGTGATCCCGATCACCTACAAAAGCACCTCCATTTGGTGAAATTGACAGAGAAGCTTCAGGTTCTGTGGAAATTGCACCCGATGGGTTTTTCATCAATAATTGATCAGCATCCTGTTCCTCTGGCAAATCCTTAGCTGGACCCAACACTCTGTTTTCTTGGATTATTTCTCCAACAATCTCTCTTATTTTGTAGAAAGATCCACCTACTTCCTTGTGTGTAAGAGTTAGAGAGGGGAAGTTCCCACTGTTTAAGCTCTGGTGCCTGCAAAAACTTGCTTATTGAATGACAAATCGAAGTTGCATATTCCTACTAATGTAACTTAGCAAAGAGTAGTAAATAAAAATTATAGATAAAAGGATTGACCTAACCAATAAAAAAAATCCTCACATTAAATTGAGGAGCTACTAGCTGTCATTTTCTGCAGTACAAATGATTAATGCTAGTCAAAGTTTATCACATGAACCTAACACACACAGTATAAAAGTTGTTGTAGACATTTGGAATGTCTTGTAAATGATTTCAATATCGTATACCGAGGGGAAATCCTTTATGCCCTATAAAAATCTTACTTTGCTGATAAAGAACAATGAATCCAATAACTAAAAAATAAAAAACATGCTTCCCTTAACAGGCACCAAAGTTTATCTACTAAATTATTAGAATCTATCTTCAAGCTGATTCATCTACGGGTATGCACATTTGCACATGAACATGTGAGCAACTTCCTATATGACAGAAATAAAAGGTACGGAATAGGTTGATTAAGCAATTAAAATTAGCAACTACTTTTGAACCATAGAGAATTAGATTAACAGGAAGAGTTTCACAAATGGGGACATCATCTAAATTACTTCTTTATAAAGGATTCAACCATTTTCTTTCTCTCCTCCTTTGAACGCCGAATACGAGACTTCCTCCCTCCAGACTCATTGCTCTTCGCTAATGCATATGTTTGGCGGCATACACAGCCACCTTTCATAGCATGCATGATGCCAAAACGTCCACCACCTTTCAGCATGCACGCCTACACATTGAAGGATGAAAATCAGAAAATTAATACCAAAGAGTCTCCATTAGACATGCCAAACATTCAAATTACATAGTTCTCAATCATACATTGTAAAAGAAAAAAAAAATGTCTACCAAACATTGAGAGATATTTTGAAATTTCAAAGGGGCGAAAGCATAACAAAATAATCAATGATACTCAGGATCGTTTGGAAAGAAATGACAAAAATAAACTAAAGAGAAAGATGATATGGTATATCTCTAACAGAAATTTCAGTGAGCAATGTCTGGTGTAGCAGGACAGTCAGAAGAATGAAGAAGAAATTACCAAGAAATACATAAGATAATTTTACAAATAAATAAAAATAAATGTTACCAGAAAATTTGAGAAGAGATAAAAAAAAAATCGATGTCATTTCAAATATTTTTCTGGTTCAACACAAGAACATGATCCCAACGGAGGTAAATAACTACAGAGAGGCCAATTGTGCATATGCAGCAAACACTGAAACTTCAACTCTCCAAAATCTAACCCAACAGCACATTCTCACTAACAGATAAATCCTCGTATAAAAGAGGATAGAAAACTGAAAGCAGATTATGAAAAAAGAATTCAGTCGCAGAGTAATGAAATTCAATACAAGAAAAAAAATCTAAAATTAAACAAAGAAAAAAGCAGAATGGTAGCAGAGAAGCAAGAACACGAATTTGTAAGAAAGAGATGCACCTGATAGCTTTGCAGAGAGAGAGAGAGAGAGAGATGTTAGGTTTTGGAGTCGATTTAAAACCCTAAATAGAGCAATGTATTAACAGTGGAAGTGAAAATCGTAAACCCTGAGAATGCTAAGGTGAGGTTTAGCAATCTCTCATAATGCTTCCGAGGTTTGATTCCGTGTTCTCAGTACATATGGACATTAATTCACTTTCCAATATAAATTTGCACATATAATATCTTTTAAAATTTTTTCCTCTTTTTATGCAGATTTTGATATATTCTTTATGTAAGCAAAATGTTTTCTTGATGAAATATGATACATTAATTTTTATTTTTATTTTTAAATATTAATTTGCTTTAAAATATCATTAATATTGTATTTCAAAAAAAAAAAAAAAGGTTATGAAATTATAAAAGCTAAAATGAGGGTGCTACCAAAACACTTTGTCCACTATCTTAGAATGATTAATCGTAGAACAAGTCTAGCAAAATTTTCCAATGTGACATTTTTACACTAACTCTTTATAATGTTAAAAAAAAAACGATAAACACAGACCATCATCTTTAGCAAGCCAAAAAGTTTAAATCTATTATAAAAAAGAAAGGAAAATTTCTAGCACCCGAGTTGCGGGTCTGTTGTTGATGTTCAAACAATGCTAATAACAGTATAACTACAGCCTTTCTGATTATATGAAAAATGAACATTATTCTCGTTGCTTCTTTTGAATCCCAAAAAAAAAAAAAAAAGCATGATCTAATCAATTAAATAAACTCCTATGTATCATATATAAATAAATCCAATGAAAATACTGGCCAACTACTGTTTTAGAGCAATGAAATGAAAATGAAAAAAAAAAAGGTAAATTTGTAAACTAGTATTATTGTTCTTACCAAAACTGCCTCTACATTGCTGGAAGAATGTACAATAATTGAAAGAATACATGCTTCTGATTTAGTTCCTGGATTCAATATTTTCAATAGTTGAGAAAGAATTTTTCAATGAATTGATGGATACTATACTCCCCTGTCAAATTGAAAACTTTTCGTTCAAAGAGGCCTTCAATTCTAGTAATTTGCAATATCTGGGAAGCTATTTTTTCTTCTCCCCTCCCTCCTCCATTCCATATGTATGCGTTTCGTATTCAGCAAATATGGGTAAATGATGAATCAATGTTGAAGCCGTTAGGAAAAAACAAAAACAAAATTAGCTTTTGCCTGCAAAATTCTCTCCATTTTCTGTAGCTTTGTTAGGCACCAGGCTTTCCGAAACTGTGAATAGTGTATTCGTAATTCAGATATATAACACTTCCTATCTCTTCCTCCCAAGTGGTTTCTGAATGTATCCAGATTTCAACCTTTTATTTAGTTTCTCTTTGGTTATGCGCTTTTTCTCCATCTTTTGCCTATATCTTTCTTCTCTTTCCCTTTCGTAAATCCCTTGCCAATGCACTTCGCCAGTTAATGGCCACAACCATCTCTCCCTTGGAAGATCACCATCATCTGCAGCCTCTGCAAGATCTTCATCCATACTCTTTAACAATGCAAGATTGAAGTACTTTGCCCATATAATTTCTTTTCTTTGTTCAACTGGATGCTGCTCCTCTAAAGAACCAGATTCTGGATCTATGTAGACCATTTTTCTCGCACTATGATAAGCCCAAACATTAACAAGGAGTTCCAATATCCGACAATAACAGTGTTTTTCCTGCTTATCATCAAACAAGAAAATTTAAGAATAATATTGCTATATGTTTCTGAACATCTAATCATGAATTGCAGGATCTAATCACCTTACCTCAAGCTCTGAAGAACTCAACAAACAAGTGTTCACTTGGCTAGAATTGGTATGCAAGGCATCAAGAGAATCGACAAACATCCTGCCATTCAAATGTAAGAGTCAACATAACAGCAATTTATGTTGGCTGAATTATATATTCTTCTTCATTACTTACCGAGCAAACATAATGAACTCTAGAAAGGAAGGGGTTGGCATCATCCAACTATGCAGGGCAGACCAGTGGCCTCCATCTTCTGGCATTGGAGGAAGAACTTCAACATGGGATGGTAAAGAGTACATCTGGCGGAAGGCAGCTTCAAAAGAAGCTCTGCATGCATTAAGAATCCAAAAGCAGTTGAATCAAAAGCACATTTCACTTTCATGTAATAATTTTTCACTTCACAACAAATGCTAATTGGAAGATGTACAATAATAATGACTAAAAATATTCGCCATCTCCCTATCACTTCGACTTTTCGCAACATCAGACCACCAGACAATAGAAGAGCACATCATATGCATAAACTGTCAGCTACAAGCACAATCCGCTTCATAAAAGTTTAATGTGACAATGTGAGATGATGGTGTACCAACAGCATACCATCACAGAAAATGTGACAATAGGACCTTCTTTATCATAGTTATTAAAAGCTCAAAGCGCAAAGAGGTCTTTGGGCCTAGGAGCAAGGCACTCGGGCGAACGCATGCCTGATTGAGGTGACACGAAAAAAATTAAATTTAATTAAAAAAATAGATCTAGCTCTATTTAGCCAAACTTATTAAAATACCAATCGACAAAGCATTAACTGGTGTGTGTGTGTGTGTGTGTGTGTGTATAAAGAACACAACTTTTGGACATTCAAGAAGACCTTTAATTCTTGATATTCTCAAACCAATCCAAATAGTGTTATTAGTGTAGGTAAAATGAGAGGAAAAAAAAATATTTTAGACATCTTGAAAATAGAGAACCCAAATAACATGAAATATTACTTGATAAATAGATGTCAAATAATCAAGGAATAAAAAATTACCTAAATAGCATGTTAGTGTCATCTTTGGAAAAAAAAAAAAGAAATATCAAAAAAAAAGAAAGAAAAAAGAAAGAATGAGTATCTAAAAGAGGAGAATGCAGATTACATAGTAAATAGTGCTTAAAAAGGGCCATTTTAGATAAACTAGAAACAGAGAAGTCCAAGAACTAGTTAAGATGAATATTGAAAACAATGTATGAGAAATGGGATTAAAAGGACCGTATGTATTAAGAATTATGATCATGGGTATAGTGATTGAATGAGATGGTTGTGGTGATTGAATGAGATTTTGGTAACTAGTTATCACTATCTATACTAATTCTGAAAACTTCCAAATGCATAAATATTGGATTCTAATAGATTGGCAAATTTTGGGTCGTGAATTTATCCCAATGGAAGTGCTCGCAAATGTGGAAATAAAGAAGGTGAGCCTTTTTAGAGCCTTGAGTCTAGAGTAAGGCGCTTGCCTACGCATATAAGGGAGGGTATGGTAAATGTCATCTGCATTTTTCTTGTAGAGGCAATAAGGTTGGAGTCTAGTGAGCCTTGAGCTTCATAATGCTGGTTTCTATAAATATTCAACAAACATTTAATGAATATACCTGCAGTGTCCTCCATTTAAAATGTCACACATCGACCAAAATGTAAGTTCACTATTGCCTCCTGTTACTCCACCATCCACATCCAACCGTGCCCAAAAGTACATTACATCTCCTCTAGTTTCTTTTTGTATCTTTTCTTCCAAAGCCTTTTCAGCTTTAATGGATAATGAGACCTGATTTGAGGAAAAAAAAAAAAAGCCAACAGTGATAATTGCAATTTTAAACAAGAGAAGATGCAAATTATTGGAAGTTTAAGAATTCTAACAACAATTTGAAAGAAGAATGGTAACTGGTCAGGTTTTTTTAAGTGTAGTAATAGAATAATATTGCTTGGAGGAAAGAATGATAAATAGTAGGTTGTACACATTTGAGGCCAAACATTCCAAAATGTAAATCCACCAATTTAGTGGTTCAAAATTGAGAAGTAGTTGGGGGAGGGGGCTTATTGGGAGGTTTCCGAAAGATATTTACCTAACTTCCAAAAACCATGTCTTCCAATTACCATCCATTTCCCGAATGAGGGAAGGTTTCTAAACTTTATAAAACCTTCTGTACCTTCCCAAAACCCAATAGAGTGTGAGGGAAGTTTTTTTTTTTTTTTTAGAATTATCCAATCAGGAATATCAATCTTGTTTCCGCTGTAGAAAGCTCATTGCATATTAAGAATTTCAAATTGTATCAGCATAATCATTGAACTTTGACTTCATTTCAATAAGGATCACTAAATCTAGATTTTTACAAATTTCAATTAAATTTTGAACTGATAACCAGGTAAAACTTATAATCTAGCTCCACAAATAACAACAGATCATTCAAATTCTAATTTACTAAACACATTAAATTTTGGCTAAATCTTCACATAAGTTTATCCATAATGATCATAGGAAACAAAATCGAAGTTGAGTAATTGCTGATACAAATTGAAGTTCACTGACCACAGAAATTTAACGGCGGGTTCAATGACAATAGAAGAAACTAAGCCAGAAAAAGAATTAATACAAAATTCATGAAGCTAACTGAAAACTTTGACCAGAATAATAAATACCTTCCTACCAGCAGCACGCCATGATTGAAATCCAATCCAAGGTCTACTGTGAATGTTATCCACTTTATTTGCAACAGAAAACATTCCTCCAATCTCACAGAGTATATTTCGATAGTAAGTATCATTCAAGAGGGGAAGCCGGGCAGCTGCATCCACATCATCTGATCTTGATCTTCGTGCTTTTGTGGACTAATACAGATAAATATGGCTTAGCTAAGGACAGAAGTTTGACTATTAATAAGGTAGTGTATCTAAAAGTGTTTGAAAATCACCAAAAGATAAGGATTCTTATCATTGAAAAAACTGCAACTCTAGTGATGCATAAAATTCATGGCAATGCATCTTGATTTAAACAATAATCATAATTGAATATGAGTCAAAACCGAAGGCTTAGTTGCTGAAAAGTCTTGCAGTTTAGAATTTTTATCTATTTAGTCAATTCTGACTTTTATCAATAAATCATATGAACTTTCCAGATGGTTGTAATTTTAGTCTCAGGCATTTAAGCATTCATATATCAGCATTGAATGCATTTGTATTATTATTTCTTCTTCTTTTTTCTATTACATTGATTATACACACCTGATATTAGTAGAATTATGGTGTTCCTGTTACTAACTTACAATGTCAATGAATTATAGAAAGGACACGCAAATTCACTGGAATATATCTAATATTTGCAGTCAAAGGTGATGTTCTTTTTTCAAGAATTGCTGTGTTTCATGTCCATGTCTATGTGTCCTTATCCAAGCATCATAGACACAATAAGAAATGTAATAAAGTTTGGTAAATAACAATAATTTGCAAATAATAACTTACAAGACTTAACCCACGGTACAGAGAACCATGGTGCAAAAATGGCCAGGCCCCAGCTCCATTATATATCTCATAAATGCATACTGGCTGACCTGTCCTTTCAAGCTCCCCCTCATCTCTTTCATTTGCTTCAAACTTAAGTTTCTCAGATTTTCGAGCATTGCGATATAAGTCATCCCATGCACCAGGGCTTCTATCCATTCTTTCTTCAAGCTGCAAATCAGGAAATAACCCTCCATTTCAGCCAAATGAAAGTTTGAGGTAACAAGGTACATGAACCTAGACTATACTGTACCAGCGAGGAAACTGCATACCTCCTCCATTTCTAGCCTCTCATATTCTTCAAAGCTATCTACTTCCCTTAAAACATCCCAATCTGATTGAGTTGGGATATCTACAACTGAAATTTCAGTTCCATTTGCAGAGGTATTAGTCCAGTCAATAAGATTAGACAACTTCTCCTCAAGAGAATAAACAATGCTAGATCCTCTGAAAGAAGAATCCCTCCCATCCATGCCAATGAAGTCATCAGTTTCCTGTACTATTTCCTTCCCGAACATGTTCCACTCCCATACTGTCTGTTGAAGCTGAGATGGAGGACCAGGCAACAAGGCATCTGATGGAAAACTAAGTAAATTCTCCAATAACCTTGCATAACCAGTCATACATTCTGATGCAAGCATGTTCTTAGCAAGCAGTCTTCCAGCGGCAGCAACGGTTTGAGCATACCTAGAAAGTTTCCCATCTGATATCAAAAGAGAGAAAACCTTCATCAAAGCTTCAGGGTTATATTTTTGGAAGAGTAACCCATGAACTCCATCAACAACCTGTAATTCAGTAATGAGTTTATCTGAGTTTAAAAAGCATATAAAAAAAAGATGGAAAAGAGAGAGAGAAACTAAGGGAAGCTCATTGTGATTTAGCAAAAGAAATCAAAAGGCCAGAAAGTGACTAGAAAGTGACTTACATATTTCTTCATTATAGGAATATCAGGAGCAATGACCGGTACTCCAAATGTCATGGCTCGAATAATTAAAGAGGGAAAACCTTGTTCATCTTGGGAAGAACCATAAAGAACAATGTCCGCCATTAATAGCACACTATTGACATCACCATTCAAGCCATAATGCTTCACAGAACCATGAATAAGCCCCAGACGAGAAGCAATCTCCTATAAACAGAAGTCCCATGAATTTGACGAAATCATAAGAATGAACACAATCTTGTAAATTTATCCCATGAAAAAATGAGAGAATCTTAATTTTATTGCTTTCCATTTTTGAGAATGGTTACACAGTTTGGTTCATTCCTTCTCATATTTTTTTCCTGCTGTGACTCCAAAAAAATGCCTTCTTTATCCTGATTTCACTTCTTCTTTTCTATATTTAACTTGATTCAGAAATTGGAACATAATCTTTCACAAGAACAACTATGAATGCTTCGTTTGATAAAAAGAGGCACTTTTAACATATAGAATGGATATGAGAAACATAGAACATAATAATACATCAAATACAAAAAGTTCATCCAAGAAGTTGACTACCTGCAAAGCATCACCATCAGTAGAATTACCACATAAGAAAGCAAATTTAAATGAAGCCTCAGAATCTTGTCTCTTTGCATATTTCACTAGTAGAGGTCCTAGGGAATGCATGGCCACAGCATAGTCCCATGACAGCTTATCATAAAAAAAGGCACTCCCAACAACTAGAACCACCACATCATCCTCACTGAATCCATTGTCTGTCCTTAATTGATGCTTGACATGGGTCTTACTGTAACTTTCAGCAGCCCACACATCTATTGGTGATCCAGGAATCACAAAGAAGTTTCCAGTGTCAAGCACACTATATAGCATCTGACGCAAGGAATATAAATAGAGTACAGCATAAGAACATCGATTACAAGGTTGAACTGAAAAATAAGGCGCAACATTACTAAGAAGGCAAAATTACCGGCATAGTAAAATCTGAAAATACAACAACATTAGCTCTCTTAAATGCTCTTCTCCAATGAGACACAAGATTTTCCCAGCCCTTTTCCTCATACACCAAAAGACGATTTGCAAGGGTATCCTCTTGGATAATCCACATTAATGGTACTGAACAAAAAGGCTCCTGCATAAGGCTGCATAAATATAAAACTCACTAATCATAGCATCTCAAACTAAAGCAACAGATATACTTATCTTGGTACACAAAAACCTTTTGCACCAGAATTTATCAAATAAAATTTTCCAACATCACTTCTAAAACACTTCCCTTTACAACAATCAAATTTTTCACAAGTCAAAACTATTTATATTTCTTAGAATATATGACATACTTAATGGCAATAATTTCAAAAATTATCTGGAACTAAGAAAATCCATGCATCAAAATACCTTGAACTGCATGCCCTAAATGAAAGCAAACTCTAACACTAGCAAGTAGCAAACATAAGTAACAACCAGGCATAGTACCCCAATCCAAGTCCTCATGAGGGGAGCACAACGTCTCACCTCATATAATTTTTTATGCTTTAGAAATTTTATTACAACTGAGGGAATAAAATTTCATGTTTGCCAATCTGTTTCAATTTTAGATATAAAGCAAAAATGTCAAAGTATACAGAACGCGCATAAGACATGAAACATAATTTGTTTGAAAGATATCTTAAAAGTAGATACAATAAGAAAAGAAAATCAAACACAATCCACCCAGGATATTATCAAATGAAGACTTGATTAAATTACGTAGAGAATCAAATCAACACACCTTGAAATGGCCTCTTTGGCTTCAAGTGAATCAACAATAACACATTCAAAACTGTGGAAGAGGCAGTTGTTAATGAACCATATCTTGCAACTTGCTAAACAACAGATATTAAAAAGATCCTAATCAAAATAGAAAAAAAAAATTCTGAAACAAAAACCAGAAAAGAAGTCAATTAAGAAATGCCAGCGTACATGAAAGAGAAACATACATTGACCAATCAATATGACCAAATTGCTCTGGTTGTAAAACTGATATCTGCCCACCTATTTGATCCCAGATTGACTGTGCTTTTCTGCTCCCTAAGGCATAAATCTGCCAAATGCATATGAGGCGCATAAGCTTTTTTCAAATTAGCAGTTGAAAATATCATATATGCTGATTTCTTTTTGAAATGGAGCAACATCAACCAGTTGAAGAGGTGATATGACAAATCAATATCATTCAGTGAAGCTGTTTTTCCAACCACTAACAAAAAATATCAAATTAATTCACAAATGTCAGAACAATCATATGCAGCATAGCTGGAGCCATTCACCTTAAGCACGTATCCAAGATTCTGTAGATTCTTCATCACAGTGAACAACATCAATGATTGTGCATCTTTCTTCATGTTTCCTAAGATCTGCCAACCATCCAAACAAGCATCATTAAGGAGAAAAAAAAAATAGGATTGTAATTTTTTTAAAAGAAAGTCTGTTTAGTAATTTGGTGTTCAATTTGAAAATTTATCTTAAATTATCGGTGAGCAGTTTTTACTAGGAGCACTTAAGGGAGGTGGAGAAGGAAAAAGAACAAGTAGAAGGCTACTAGCACTTCAAGAGTTGTTACTATCCCTAAGAAAATACTGATAGAAGAAAATCATTTGCTAAACAGCGAAGTGCTGCTTGATAAAAATATACAAGAAAGAAAATCTCAAAAAAAAAGGTAAGAATAGGTATGGTTTAAGTGTTCAGTAAGCATGTAATGTGCAAAGATAAATACAAAGAAAAAAAAAAACAAGAAGCATGGGAAAAAACTAGTTTCATTTTTATGTTTTTATTTCCTAAAATTCCATAAAATTTCCTTCTTCATGCCTTCAACATAATTTCCAAACCACATCATCAGGAAATTTTTATTTCTAAATTTCTAATCATATCTTAATAAATACTAGATTTTCTCCGATTACATCCAATAAAGATTTTGAATGCATTTCCAAATTTCTCATGAACCCTCTAAGAACCTGATTCCCACTTCTTTTGAATGAGTTGGATTAGGACCAATATAGCCGCGCCCTAAAGTTGCAGAAAAACTAACTGAATGCTTAATACATCAATTGCTGAATCATTTCATAACATAAAGCTTCATAATCGTATGGGATCAATAAAACCAAAGCCTCAAGTAAACTTCCCCAACTACCATAACTGAGGGGAAACAATGATGTTACAATCTTATGAATTCTAAATGTTGCAAAGCATAAGAAATTTTTTTTATTTTCTCCATTTGCCTTTCAGACTTATCAACAAGGAAAGAAGCCCACAACATCAAAGTTGCAACTCATTTTTTGCCTATTAAAATGAGCTAAACTGACAAACGAAAAAGAACATCCATTAACCATATGTTATTTTATTGAAGCAACAATTAGAATATAAATAAAAATCCCCTGAGTTTCCAAGAAACATTTCCATAAAACCAGTTGGAGCTTTAATGCTCAGTTACCATAAAGTAAAAGGCAGCATTGTCTGAAAACATGAGTTTCGATCATTATTATCATTCAGGATTTAGCAACCCAAATGTAGCAACAAAAACTATAAATTCACATCAATGAATTCAGAACTTGGAAATGAAATAGGAACCACTTACAAGCGCAAGCCTAGGAGGCCGAAGCCCCACTCTCCCCTGCAACCTCACTTGATCAAGCCCATGCCCTTCCGCAAGGCCCACAGATTTTCTCCCTGGTAAGAATTTCAAGGTGCTCCCAAACCTCAAGCCCTCTCTAATCGATCTCCGGTGCTCACTGAACACAATCTCAGTGATCGAGCTCTGTAATACCATCGAAGCCATTGCAAAAGCAAAAACCGCGAAAAAAATCACAAAGTAAAGCAAATAGGCGCCTCTAAACGGAAACCAAAAGAGAAAACCCTTGCGATTGTTTCGGTTCGTTGTATGGTGCAATCGGGTTCGTAAAGAAGAGCGATCTACAGTGGATTTGGCGGCTTTGTTGTGATGATTAGAAGTGGAGGTAGAGATACAAATAGGATTTCTCTTAAAACGTAAACGGTCTCGGATGAAGTGGACACCTTGGTCATTGTTTTTGTTGTTGCTGTTGGTTCCGTTGCCGGCATTAGGAACGGCATCAGTGGCAGAGGAGGTGGAGGTGGAGGTAGTAGAGGAGGTGGTAGTGGGGGCAGAGGCTTCGTCGATTGGGGAAGGAGAGGGATTTCGGCCCATAAGGAAGGAGAATTTTCTCAGGAAAATGAAGGAAAAATTGTTAGAGTTGGCATAGAAACTGTGGTTTTTCGTTATGAGTTCTTCTTCCGCTTGAGACTCCCTTTGTTTTTTTTTTTCTTTTCTTTTTTTAAGCCTTTTTCATATTTTATTGCTTTTATTTATTTATTTATCTGTGTGCGCGCAAGATTGCAAGTTGCGAGTAGACGACGTGCACGCGCTTTCGGGACGGGCCAGTGGGGTGGGGCCACACTAGATAACTTTGGAAATTTATTTTTATAATTTCAATTAATCAAACAATTAATAAAAATTTAATTTTACTCTATTCTCTCAATTTTAAATTATATTGAATAATAAATGTAAATATATATATATATAATCATACTGTAAGTATATAATTAATAAAATCATATTAATTAAATAAGTGTAATGAATATGAGATTACAAAAACACTAGAGATGGCAGCATTAAGGAGATCTGATGGGTAATGAATGAAATCATTTCATTTTCAAAAGATGAATGCAAAAAAAAATAAAACTCATAATGATTCCCAAAATCTGGTATTTAAGAAAGCATTGATTACATTTCAGAAAAAAAAAAAAGAAAGTCTATTTATTTGGAGTACTATATTGAAATTAATTAAACTAGACTTGTCAATATGGGCTTTTGACAGCTTCAACAACCCTCGGCTGGCCACTGTCCATATCTATCAATGAATATAGCTGAAGGCCAGGCCCATATCTATTTAATTTTAAACTAAATTATTAATTATTATTATTATTATTATTATTTTACATTTTTTGGTTATTAAACTTAAAAAAAATAATAAATTAAATTAAATTAAATTAAATTGTTTTAAAGATTAAGTATCGCTCTCGTAAGCTTCGTGTGACTCGCAGAGATCGGAAAAAGGAAAATCCCGGCGGTGTCCTAATGAGTCCCTTATCTTTAACTCCCACTCTCCCTCTCCTCTTTCGTCGCTTCCACTCACACAGGTCCGCCATTGACGTCCCTTTCTCCTATTCTTCTTCTCATTGCTTCTCTCCAAAGCCTAATCCTATTTTGCACTTTCACTTCCTCTATCGTCCTCCTCATCCTCCCACCCCTCCTACTTCCTTCACTCCTTTCGCTGCCGCTGGTGGTGCTCTGCTTCGAGATGCTGGAGCTACGGCAGCTGTTCTCGTTGGCGCGTACTGTCTGGTTCTCGCTTTTGATACACTTACTCAAAGAGAAGTCATCAAGCAGGTACTGTAATTCATCTAATTCTGTTTAGTGAATTGAATTTTGCTGTTAAGATTTCTGCATAATTTTATGGAATTGATTTACAAGTACATGCTTATTATATTTGAAAAATAAAAAATCCATTTGCAAATTCTATATCATTAATTTCATGGAATTAATTAAAGTTTGGAATTCGATGTTAATCATTTGTTTGCTATTTGGAGCAGAAATTGAGCAGAAAACTGGTTCATATATTGTCTGGTTTGCTTTTCGCCATTTCTTGGCCTATTTTCAGGTGCCCATCTTATGTTTCTTTTTTAAATTCGAATGATATATAGTACTTTAATTTACTACATGTGCCAATGGGTTTGAATTTTTTGATATTTCCTTAACAACGTAGCCTGATCATTTTGATCCTAGAATAGCACCTCCACAGAGGCTCGCTACTTCGCTTCTTTGGTGCCTCTCGTGAATTGCCTAAGGCTTGTCATTTACGGTCTCTCATTAGCTACTGATGAAGGGCTCATAAAGTCTGTTACTCGAGAAGGAAATCCAGAGTAATTTTGTTCCCAGTTCCATGATCATCCCCTGGTTTTTGCATAGTTTTTTTTTTTTTTTTTTTTTTTTATAAATACAATAAAAGCTGCATTGTTTTGTTCCTGCAGGGAGTTGCTAAAGGGTCCTTTGTATTATGTTCTCATATTGATTTTATGTGTTCTAGTCTTTTGGCGAGAGTCTCCTGTTGGGGTGATCTCATTGTCAATGATGTGTGGCGGGGATGGTAAAGCCTTTTGCTTAAACTCCAAGTTCATAAATATCTCACTTGGCAATTGTCGGTGTTGATTTTAGTCCAGTGGGCTTTTAGGTGTGGCTGATATTGTAGGAAGAAGATTTGGGTCAATTAAACTGCCTTATAATCGACATAAAAGTTGGGTGGGTAGCATATCTATGTTCATTTCTGGATTCTTGATTTCAATCGGGTAAGTCTAATTCAGACCTCCTATTTTGCCTGCCCTATTAACCAATAGAAATGTTCCTACTCATTACATTGACACTAAATTGTCTTTACAACGTAGGATGTTGTATTACTACTCAGCTTTTGGATATTTTAAATTGGACTGGATGTCAACAATTCAAAGGGTTGCTTGGGTTGCTTTAGTGGCGACAATAGTGGAGTCTCTTCCAACTACTGAAATCATAGATGACAATATATCTGTTCCTTTAACCAGTATGTTAGCAGCCTATCTAAGTTTTGGGTTCTAGTTTGTGGTACCGATTTTACTTTTTCTTTCTCCTTTATCATGGGACATATTGAGTATTGTTGTTGTTGATGAATTGTTATATTTTATTACTCAGGCCATTTGGATCTTCTGTAAGTGATTTCCTCATTTCATCGCCCCCATCCCTGGTTTTGGATATTTAATCTTTTAATTCCTTTTCAATTGTACTTCGACTCAACTAAGTTTCTTGCAATTTTTTTTTTTTTATCTAAACCATGCAGTGTCCGAAATTCATTTTATCATTCTTAGTGGTATGTAATTTCCTAGGAGCATTGGACAGCAGTTTGAAAAGTAGGAGGCTTAGTAGCCGGTGAACATGAAGATTTATCTATGACTTATCTTTCTTTCTTAAAGCAATTGATTCTTTCATTTTCTCCACAGCGGTTAGGTATTTCCTAATTGACAATATTAGTAGCTACCTTATCAAATGAGTTATTTCTGGTCACATTAACGAAATACACACACACAGACTAGATGGATTAATCTTTTGAATATTCAAACTGAAATTAAAATTTATTGAATACTTCAAATTATAAAAAGTAAAAACAATTAAACATAAGTAAATTAATGTTAACAAAAATAGAAAAAAATAATCTTACTTGTTGCTGATTATGCTTTAATTATGTTAATTATATTCTAAATTTTTATAAAATAATAAAATTCTTCTTAATGAGATTTAGAACACAGTAAATAAAATATAGAGTGTATCAAAAAGTGAGAATTTATTTTATTTTATTTTATATTAATTTATTGTTATTATAAAACAACTGATCAATAAATGTTGAACACATTACCGCTGGGCCATCTGATGGTGCAGGACCCGTGATTCGTATATTTAATTTGAACACCATGCGGACAAAAACATCGGATGCTCCGCGTGATAAATGCGAACACCGAGTTCTAGTCCTGTCCTAATAATAAGATAAACACCTAAGCTATTAGAACATCAATAGTGATTGTTTTCTTTTTTTGGGTAAAACATGTAAGCTATCCTACATATATTTCATTAACTATGGACTACTATTTAGAACATCAATGATCTTATTTAAGTGAGACATATAGTGACAAGTATAAGTGAAAAAATACAGGAAAAAAAAAACATCTTTTTGGATGCTACACCATGAATGGTGACAAGTCACAATTATGTTACAGTTTGGTAAAAGTGATCGGAAATAAACAAGAAAGCAAACATGAATATTGTTAATAAATTATGTAGCATAGAGCCTAAGAATAATAATAAACTTGTCAATTCAATTTCAATAAAAAAATAAACTATTTCTACTCGAGTTAAGAAACTAATATATAATAATCTAACTAGAAAAACTAAGTAGGAAACACAAATAAAAAGTCCACTAGATTTAAACAAAATCCAAATTTAAAAAAAATTAAAAGTTGTCCTTCTCATTAATTATTTCTCAAACAAAATAAATACTGTTGTAAATTATGAATTTAGTTTTCCATTGTCGAAATTAAAATAATTATTTTTATGATTAGATAAAATAATTATGATATATTTTCATTGTCGAAATTAAAATGAATTGAATTAAAGTTGTTAATCGGATGATTTTAGTAAACTTTAAACTTTTTTTTTTTCTAGTTTTTTAAGTTGTGGATATTATTGTTTTTAGTATGATTAACTAGTATTTAAATTATATATTAGGTGTAATTTATTATTTAAAAAAATATTAATTCATATATATATAGTTCATGTAATAAAAATAAGTTTATTAGCCTTTGCTTCTTAGTATAGTTCCTTAGCTATAATTTTAGTATGCATAAATTATAAAATATTATAAATTTTTATCATTATAAAATACTAATTTTAATATGTATAAATTATAAAATATTAATTTATCATTTTACGTGAGTTGATATAATTGTTGTTAAATACACTACTTAATATGGATATAAAAGACATTTCATAAATATTTCGTAACCAATATGTTTATAAAATAGACTGTAAAAATTTATTTGAATTCACAAATGGGAAAAAAAAAACTATAGAGAAGATTCATTTGGAGATGAAATCAATTGTCTATAGCATGATATCAAGCTCCATCGATTGAAATGCCATAAATAATGAATTTTCAAGAGGTACTTCTGAAGATTTATTTTATAAATTTAAAATAACATTAATTTAATAATGTTTTACTTTGTACCAACACGTCGTTCATAGCCATAAATTAAATTTCTCAAAAGAATTTCTAAATTTTTTTGGGATAATAAATTGATGTTCACTAAGACCATATTCTGTGATATGATATGCTAATTTTCAATGATGCCATTAAGCATGACAAAGGAGTTTCTAAATTATAGACAGAGAGAGAGAGAGAGAGAGTTTAGGAAAAGAAAAGAAAAAAAGGAAAGAAAATTTGGAAGCTTGAATTGAATGAATGATATCCATCATTGAATCTCGTGTTTCTCCTCTCTTCATTCCCCAAGCCTTCCTCTCCTCCATCAAATTCCACATTCCCTCACCTCCTCAATTATATCACACAATCCATCTTCTAGGGCTTTCAGAATTTGCATCACCTAACCAAAAGCTGATCACATTCAGATTATGCACATATACTCGTATATTTATATTCATATATATACATGAGAGAGAATCTTATTCACTTTTCTTTTTATTAGAGAATATAAAGACTCCAACTTTCCCTCTGAGTCTGATCCATTGGCTTCTCTTTTGACTTCAAAACTCTCCTCCCAAGATTTCTAGAGAGAGAATCGGATTTTCTTTTGGAGAGAGAAACTGGGTATTGGCTAATACTTATTTTTGTCATTTGTGGAGATCATTTGATAGAGAGATACATAGAGAAAAAGTGAGATGTTAGCAATGGAGAAAGATTTTGATTCCAAGCTAAGGATTCAGAGCAGCAATAATTCCTCCTCTTCCTCCTCCTCCTCCTCCTCCTCTTCTACTTCTAATAATAACAACACTGGGAATGTGCAGAGATCTAAGAGCTACGCATTCAGGGCTCCTCAGGAGAATTTCAGCATTCAGGATTTTGAGCTAGGCAAGATCTATGGTGTTGGTTCCTATTCAAAGGTTTGATTTCCCACCCCCTCCGCCCGGGTCAAGCTTTTATACTATAAATATGTGTACTTTCTTTTGCTCCTTGCTTGGTTTCTATTATGTGAGGTTGTTCGTTCGTTTTGCTCTGTTTGTAGATTGGCGGGTTGTATTTTTGTTTATGATTTTTGTGTTACCATATCATTTTAGTTTCTGTTATTTTGGTTCTGATAATGTTGAAGCAGGATAAGCGAATGAAATTTTGGGTCTTACTTGCCTTTGATGTTGATTCTTCATTTAATAAAATTTAATGAAATAAAAAAAAATGCGGTTCTTTTGGTTCTATTATCTATCTATGTACATCCTCATCTCGCTGCTTCTGCCAATGAAACATTACAAGTGTAGGGGCTTGTAGTTATTGAAAGTTAAGATAAAAAGAAAACTGTTATTGGTGTTGAGAACGTCAGATTCGAGAAAAAGGTTATTGTTTTGGAGGTCACTAAATTATTTGGCATCTTAAATGATCTAGCATGTGGATCTTAGTAGGATTAAGAGTCTAGGAGCTTCTAAATGGAAAGTTGGTTTGTCTTCTTATAATGGCTATCGACTAATAGCGGTTAGAAGAATATAAAAGTACTCATCAGGAAATAGTCATATTTTTTACCCTTTTTTGTGATGTAGGAAATATTATTTACCTGGGATCCCCTTTCTTTTCTGCAAAGTTAGTTTGGTAATGGTGTTCAGCTGTGATTGCTGTAAGATATATGCACATCCAAATTGCTCTGGTTTTAGTATGGATGTGTGGGATGCTTATAAAATAACAGCAATTACAAGTCCATTGCACGTTGGAGGAAAATGGTTTTAAGCATGCGACTTTGTTACTCCCTACTCTCACTACATATACTTTACGTGAGTTATTTGAGAAGCAAAGAGTTTTATAATGTTCTGGTTTTTCTTTTAATTCTTCTGTTTAATTCCTAATAGCAAGTGCATGTTGTAGTGAACTTATGACTTCTGTTAAGTTGGAATACATTAGCATTCATTTTGCTAGAAGTAAATTTTTTTTTTTCATAGAAAATGTTGTCTTGCTCATATTGGAGCCCTTATGTGACTCTGATTGTTGGCCTTTTGAGTTTCCGTCAGTAATGACTTACTAGTTTCATACTTATGCATCTGTCAGGTAGTAAGGGCAAAGAAGAAGGATACTGGAGTTGTATATGCCTTGAAGGTCATGGATAAAAAATTCATCACCAAAGAAAATAAAACAGCTTATGTGAAGTTGGAACGCATTGTTCTTGATCAATTGGATCACCCAGGAATCGTGCGGCTATTTTTTACTTTTCAAGATTCTTTTTCACTTTGTAGGTATCGTTGGTAATAATCTTTCCATATTTCAATTTGCTTGATTTGCTTCAGTCCTTTCTTTAGCACCAACACTCAGTATTATGGTTTGTTTTGTTTTGCTATTATATGAACCTTGTCACTTTGATTATATCTTGCAGACATGGCACTTGAATCCTGTGAAGGTGGAGAACTTTTTGACCAAATAACCAGAGTAAGATAAAACAAGAAACCCTTGGCAGCATTTATTCTGTTGTGAGAAAGAACTTCTAATTTTCCTTGGCATTTGGTTGCAGCCAAAATGAGAAGCAACTTTTGTTAAATGGAGTTTGATAAAATCACATAAAGCATTGTAAAAAAAACGTTCTACTATTCCAAAGCTTTAAATTTCTAAACCAACTACCAGTATCAGCAGAGGGAACGTTTCCGCTTCCTAACATGCTATTCTGTTATGCTCCTTTTAACCAGCTATTCATAGCATTTCATGAAGCATGGAACCTGAGAACTTATGCTTTGAAGCATGCAATCGGAGTTTTTGCATAACTTGATAAATTTAACTAAGCATTCTTGAATTATTTGCAAACTTAAAATTCTTCTGAGTATATTTACATTATAGCTCAGGCTTCTTATTTAGGATGACTTCTATGACATCAAAAGTTGCATTTGAAACTTATTCCCTATCTATAGATGCATAACATATATAGATGTGAAGTTCATAACTTTGAAATCTGTATTTTGTTTCCAGTATGTAGATTTTACTTCCTTTTATTGCAAATTAGCAATTATGAGGATATTTCTCATGTGTGCAGAAAGGCCGTCTACCAGAGGATGAAGCTCGCTTCTATGCTGCAGAAGTTGTGGATGCTCTTGAATACATACATAGTATGGGATTAATACATCGAGATATCAAGGTGACTTCCTATCATGCATGGAATTTTTTGTTAGTATCTGAAAATTGCTAAAAGTTTCTTAAATTGCAGCCAGAGAACTTACTGCTTACAGGTGATGGACATATTAAAATTGCTGATTTTGGGAGTGTAAAGCCAATACAAGATAGTCGCATCACTGTTCTTCCTAATGCAGCCTCTGGTAATGGTAGAATTCTGTAATCCGTAAACTGTTTGACTATGTTTCTAGTCTTGGATTAAGTATCATTTTATGTTGCTTTGCCCAGATGATAAAGCTTGCACATTTGTGGGCACCGCTGCATATGTCCCTCCAGAAGTCCTCAACTCTTCTCCTGCAACATTTGGGTAAGGAGCTTTCCTTAAATGAGCCATGCATGCTAATTATGCTGAGATGTGATTAATAATGTTTTAGGAGCATTGGTGTATTTTGTGCTAGGGGTAGTTAATAGGTGTTGCTTGTAGACTTGTGGTTAAGCTTCTCAAATTAGCTTTGCTCTTAAGCTTGTATTGCTTATGTAGGATAACCTTTTACCTTCTTGATCAAATTCAAACAGAAATGACCTCTGGGCACTTGGATGCACCTTGTACCAGATGCTTTCAGGGACTTCTCCTTTCAAAGATGCAAGTGAATGGCTTATATTTCAAAGAATTATAGCCCGCGATATAAGATTTCCCAACTATTTTTCAGATGAAGCTATAGACATCATTGATCGGTTATTGGTAAGCTAATAAGTTCTCAAATTAGACTTTGTTTTTAGCACGAATTTTTTTTTTCCTTCTTTATTCTACTATTTCAATTATTTTCTACTTTTTTTTAAACTTGTGTTATTTATGTATGCATTAAATGGCTGCGTACATCAGTGTAGGAACTTTAGATACATGCTACATTCTTTATGATGAAAATTGTCTGAAAATGGATTATAAAAATGCTATATAATGTACTCAATAATATGGTAGGTGTGATTGAAAGGACTGCTGATAACATGCAGATATGTGTCAGTGTTAAAAAAAAAAGTGTGATATTGAACTTTACTTTTGGATGATTCTGTCATTGCATGTCAATAATCCCTTTTATGTATTAGCACGCAATGTTGGTGTTCATATTAAGTTTTTAAAGCACATAACTAGTTGACAATGGCTAGGTTTTTCAATGGTGCTTCACAGTCTTGTTTGTATAAGACATCGATGCTACATGTCATATCCAATTCTTTAAGTTAAAAATCATATATCTTTTTTTTTTTCTTTTACTTTATTGTCAAATGCTGATCATTAGTGATTAGACAGTCCTTTATGAGTTATGAAGTTTGTAAATGCATTCTCTGTTTGACATGTAATAATATTGTAGGATGTAGATCCCAGCAGAAGACCAGGAGCTGGGCCTGATGGTTATGCTGCACTCAAAGCGCATCCTTTCTTTAAGGGAGTTAACTGGAAGAGTATTAGAGGGGAAACTCCTCCAAAACTTGCTTTAGAGGCAGTGGTATAACTTCAATTGTGTTTTATTTATTTATTGCTTAGATCTCAAGGCCTCTGGCTTTATTCCTTTTCCAGGCACAGTCTGTTGATTGTGAGCATGATGGTGATTCTTCATGTAATCCTGCACATGCTGGGGATGGGAATCTTGGAACTTCATCTGCTGAAGCATGTGGTTCTGTAGCAAGAATTGCTTCTATTGACTCCTTTGATTCTAAATGGTATTTTCATCCTTTGCTATAATCGATTTTTTTTTCTCACTTCAACAAGACTTCGTGATTCTTTGAATACAAATCTTTTGTCTGCAAACCTGGTGAGATACATCGTTAGTTATCCTGTTTTCTCTCAATCCTTAATAGTAAAAACATCTGTAGAGGTAGAAAAATATACTTGGACTAGGCAGTCCTATCCGTTGTAATACAACTTTCCTCACAAGTTACAACTTCCTAAGTTCCTCCCATTGTTTTAAATCGCAGTTGCAGCCGCAAATAAATGGAATTAGCCTTTTATCAGTTCATGAAATGAGTAAATATTTGCAGATACAGATAAAACTAAGGTTTACAACATATAATAAGCATAAATATATTAAATAAAGACATTAAATTTATGAATAGGTAAGAAATGAAGAAAACATTTGTCTGCATGTGATCTAATGCATTTTACTTATTGAGTTAAGAACCATTACTATTATTTAACTACAAATAACGGCCATTACTGTTAACAGTGGTAGCATTGTTATCCATGCAACTAACAATTTGCTTATAAACAATGAATGATAGGTAATGGAGCCTTGAAATACCTATAGATAATGACCTTTACGTCCATTATTCAAAACCAGAGAAGATCTACTCTTTTGAACTTATGTGGAGCATATGACATTTGCAAACTAGAGTGGGATTAAGGATTTGTAGTTTCAATGTTGATAAAGCTTTATATCAATTCCACTTTAAATTATTTTAGTTAATGAGTATTGTTTCCAGAGTCTTTGCACTTCTACTGGACTACATATGGTTTCTAATCCCTTTGTTGTGAATGCTATCAGGCAACAATTTTTGGATCCAGGGGAATCTGTTCTTATGATCTCCATGGTGAAAAAATTGCAGAAATTGACCAGCAAGAAAGTGCAGCTTATTCTTACTAACAAGCCAAAATTGATTTATGTGGATCCTTCAAAGTTAGTGGTAAAAGGAAATATAATTTGGTCTGACAATTCTAATGACCTCAGTGTGCAGGTTCTAAGTCCTTCAAATTTCAAGATCTGCACGGTACGCATTTATTTGTCTATCAAATCCTTTACTTTCTTATTCTCCTCATAGAATTATTCCAATATGAATCTTGACTTCCATGTGTGCTAATCGAACTCTTGCCTGAAAACGAATAAGATCCTTTCTCTTACCTGTATATAGTTTGCTCAGCGTTGCATTGTGTGTTCACCACTTTTGATTAAAAGAAAACTAAAGTGTTCCTGGATTACATTCTCGTATCGACCTCCCCTTTTTTTTTCTTTCCCTTCTTGCCCTTCCATATATATATATATTTATTGATAGCTGTGTACTGATTCAGCCAAAGAAGGTTATGACATTTGAGGATGCAAAACAAAGGGCATCGCAGTGGAAAAAGGCTATCGAGAGTCTTCAAAACCGATGAAAGATCTGTTTGTGATATTGACAAGGCATTCTTTAAAATGTGATGAAGAATATGGGGATTATTACAGCAGTTGACATCCCTGTAGATTATTTATTTTGTGTAAGAGATTAAGGATGTGCATTCCATTTTGATAAGTGGGTGTTTGCAGGGGGCTGAGCTTCAGAACTTGTTTACTGTATTTAACATTACAACACATCAATGAAAAGTTCTTTTCACGAAATCCTTTAAACTCATGAAAATAATATCACCTTATTACTTTTCTTACCAATTTACATAGGTTAAAATTTAATTGTTTCACCAGAAAGAAGGTGGCAATTTAAACTGTCGATAAATAGTTAAAATCTATATATTATACTTTTGATAAATATATCTATATATTATACTTTTGATAATTCTAAGTCAAAGGGAATACACTTGATCCTACATTTTGATTACTGTGTTAAGATTAAGATACAAGGGTTTGTGTAAATAATATAAGAAACCTCAGTAGTGACATCATCTTATACAAGATCCATAGAAAAAAAAAATTAATTATATCATAGTTATCATAATGCCTTTGACAAAGGAAAAAAACAGTGATTTCATTGTCTAACCTGTTCGTTTCAGTACTCTTGGGTCCATATCTACCAAGGAACTTGATTTTAACTTTTACAAGCTAAAAGAGAATCTTCACTATAATGTTCTTGATAATGCAAAAAAAAATATGCTTTCAGAATTTATTATCATAATAATTAGAAAACGTTTTCCTGAACCGATCCATCTAATTATCAAATTAATAAGCAAAAAGGAAAAACAAAAGATTTTCCCTCGAGTTTCACATGAAAGGCTGAGAATGCATAATAAAAAAAAATATCCAGTAGCTGCCATTTTTGACCAAAAAATTCATATATATGCAGGATTCTGCTATGAGCTTGTGCAAGTAAACATGGCTGCAAAATTCATACCATGTTCACTTCTGCTTGCTATATTTTCCTTGATAGTTATTGGTGCATCAGCTGCTCCATCTGATAGGATCAAGTCTCTAAATATCATCAAAGAAGTGAACCGTGCGGGGCCTTACTTTGGTCTCATAACAGTTTATCCACCTGAAGAGAATGCCTTCTTTTCAACTGGGGCTTTTAAACCTCACAGGAAGCACCCATTTGTTGATCTCTCAGGTAAGTACGTACCCCTTGGAGAATTTCCTGACAGATCTCTTTAGGTACGTACTTCCTCATAAAATAACTTCTTGGTGTTTCAGGAAGAAGATTCTGGGTGGGAAAGGTACATAGGAAGAGAGTTATATATGTGAGATGTGGGATTGGAATGGTAAGTTAAGTATTATTATTATTATTTATTTATTTTATAGGTTCAGTGAAAGCTTCACAAAACCTGATGAAGAGAGTCCTGGAAGGAAATATTTTGAAACTGTTGATAAAATGTTATGGTTATTGGAAACAGTTCAATCTCCAAGCTTTTTGAGAGAGTTGTTGGCTTAAATTTATTAGGTAAATGCAGCAGCAGCAACACAGCAAATGTTGGATTTATTTGCTGTGAGAGGGATAGTCCATTTTGGAATTGCTGGAAATGTAAACAATTCAATGTCTATTGGAGATGTTACAATTCCCAAAGAATTTGCTCATACTGGCATTTGGGATTGGCTGGTATAATAAGATCACCTATGATTTTCATATCTTTTTTTTTTCTTATCCAAGTGATTTCTTTCTACTTAGACGTCAAAATCATTTTATCAACAGAATCCTGAAGGAAAATCGCCCTCCAGTGATATCGCTCGTTTAGACTTTGGAAACTACAATATACCAGAAGGAAATGGAATGAATCTGTTGGGACACATTGGATATAGTTCCGAGCAGTTCTTTTCATCAGAAAATCAGCCTAATGTTCCCACGCCATTGTTTTGGGTTCAAACAACTCAGCAATGGCTTCAGGTTGCTACTGGCTTGCAGGTATTCCTTGTCTATATATCCCTTTCCTTACAGTAAAGTTAGAGATCCAGTGTCATTGGGTCAAAGTTCATTTACATGGGGTTCAGATTCCATTAGAACAACAAGAAATGAAGCTTTATCTTCTGATATGAATGGCAATGAGGGTTTTAAAGAATTATCACAACATTGAAATGTCAGGAGATGGAACTAGAAAGGTGTGTGAATTCAAGCATGTGCCTACCAGAGAAGCCAAAGCTAGTTATTGGACTTAGGGGCTCTACTGCCAATATATTTGTAGATAACGCAGCTTACAGGGATTTCCTTTACAAAACTTTCTCAGTTTCATCAGTGGATATGGAGAGTGTTGCTGTCGTCATAGTACGTTTCTTCATTACTCATTGCCTCATGACCATACCCTTCTTTTTATTCTTTATTTTTATTTTCAGAAAAAGAAAGGAAAATTAAACATTGATGATTTTGTCAGGTGAGCTTATCAAATGGGATACCTGTGATAGTGATAAGAGGACTATCAGACATAGCTGGGGGACAAAAAGGTCAAAATGCAATTCAGACATTTGGGTCTCTTGCTGCTCTTAATGCTGCAAAAGCCGTTGTCCTATTTCTCAATAAGATACCTTCACATTAATCTATCAGCATATGGCCATTACTTAATAGAGTTTTTGCTATATCATAAGAGTTCTGATATATCCTCAATATTATTGTTGGCTCTTCTATAATATACTCTGTGCCTGTTATCACCTTTTCTATACCCTTCTTATTTGTTATCACTGCAAATTACTATTTTATACATTTAAACCTTAATCACAAGTTAGCAACAACGCTTCATGCCATTTAATTAGAATTTGAGAAATTGGGCTGTCTTGATAGCTAATAGTGCAGCGAACCAGAACTTCTTTAGAAGAAATAGGAATAGGTTCCTCTATAGCCATTTCAGGAAGATAAAGTAGTAATGGTTGGATGGTCTTCTATCACTCGTTTTACTTGCTTTAATCATGTTTCTTTGGGCAAATAGTGAAGCAGAGTAGGTGGAGGTTTACAAGCCTAGAAGGGGGTGCATCGAATGACTCCCTGAAAGGTAGTGTTGTACCAATAATCCTCCCAATGCAACTAGTGAACTTAGAGTTTGAGTTGTTCAACTAGAAAACAATAAAGTTAAATGTTCGATAGTGCGGTTCAAGACATTCGTCAGACCGTCCGTCTAGGGCGGTAAGCAGAACTAAATCACAATGTATTTCTCATGAGACAAAATATCTCATTTCAAAACTTACTAATTAAAATTAGATCTCCGTTGCTTATTATGAAATGTGGAACACCATGCAATCAAATGATTTCTTTAATAAGCAAGTCAATCGTAGATTTTGTGGTGTAAAGATAGTGCAAGGCAAGCAAATGTATGTACTTGGTCAGGCAATCTACAACCAACACCATTAAACCTAGGTTCAACGATATATCTCCTATATATCTTAAGAAATAGGAAGTTTGTGTAAGAGACCACGAGATAAAGCTTTGTATTTATTCTTTTGATACACTAAACACGAGGAGACGAATGATTAAATTGATTTCATCATGCCACACCAAAATAAGCTGGTGGCTAATCGGGATTCTGCAAGTAACTTTGTTAGACAATGTCATTGTGCTAGAATTACTAGGCGTGCTTTATAGAATAAGTGTTGTTAGAAATAATGTGACCTAAGTAGTTAAGTATTTGCTTTTTCAACATTGGTAGTGAATTGTTGGTCCTTAGAGTTTGTAGAATCAATTCTAAATGTTGGTCCTTTAGAGTACATATCTCGTGAATTTAATTAATTTTGTGAAAGAAAAGATCAAAATAGAGAATTGACAGCTCCATATATTTTAAAGCAGAACAGAGTAGTAGAATAAAAGAATCGTGCGATTGTTGAAATGAAAAAAAAAACTTCCTAAGGGCTAAGGGCCTACCGAATAAAGTTTGAGTAGGAAGTGTTGCAACTACTATTTGCTTGTGAAAGTTACCATTTTAATCATGGAGTGGTAGAAGAGCACTAGTAAGCTATTTAAAAATCTTTAATTGTATCACATATGTTTTGATTGATTCTATTTGACAATAAATTAGATAAATATATTTTTGTTGGTTATTGTAATTAATTTAAGACATATATGCTATATAATCTTATGAGTGTCAAAAGTGTTTGTTGGTGTTTAATGAAGAGGTAAGTTTGCATTGGCATGGAATGATGGAAATTTAGATGATGTTTATATTGGAAATCTAACCGAAAATGAAGTATCACCTTTGAAGTACAACAACCCACTTTATGAATCTTACCAAGTTTCTCTTAATTTGAAAATGAAACACTTCTTGATTATGATTTATGAGACTTCACAAGCTTTGTTCATAGTAGATCCAATAACTTCTAAAGAATAATGGAGAAAGAAGAACAACGTAATGCAATGAAAGATGAAATTGCAGCAATTCAAAAGAGCAAAACTTGGGAATTGGTGGATCTTCATTGGAGTAAAATGAGTCTTTAGAATAAAATTTCAAGCCAATGGTAACGTTCAAAAACGTAAAGCTCGACTTACGATGAAAGGTGTAGATGATCATGAAACATTCTCTCATATTGTACCATTCAAAACAGTGAAAACTCTTTTAACCTTAGTTGCTCAATTAAATCGGCTTATCTACTAACTTGAAGTTAAATCTATATTTTTAAATGGAGAGTTACAAGAAAAAGTACATGTGTAGTAAATTAAAGATTTTATTATTGCTGATCGGTTATAGAACTCCATATCTACGAGTAGCCGCTGCACGGACAAACACCCTTTTTCTTAACAAACAATTTGCTAGCTTCCCTACCTTACTTTAAGCCTTCGCCTATAATTCTACCGGCAAAGAAGAGCAAGTGCATACGCTAAGAAAGATGCTTTATGAGCTCAAGCAGGTTTGTCGGGTATGATAGAAGAAAAGAAATTTCTATTTTCTCTAAAATAGCTTAGAGAGAGAGAGAGAGAGTTTTCTTGGTCTTTGCTTGGCATTTATGTTTGTTTTCTCTCTGCTTATATTAAAAAAAATCAAAAAAAATTTGAAACAGGAAAAAATAAGAAATATTACATTCAAACATTTGAGCATACTGAATCTCAAGAGCTCTTATTATTATAGGAGTAATGCACTCATTACTGCAATCCATAAAGAGTACGAATTCCTTGAATATCATCACTACCCAATTCCCTTTTGGTAATCCCATAATTGAATGTAGAAAACATTATAGCATTTGGGTCTTCACTATGGTACAGACCCAGAAGATGTCCTATTTCATGCACAGCAACTGATTCCAGGTCCACCTGATTAGGTCCAGGATTCGCACTCCATATTTCATCTCCATCAAAATGACACCTTCCATGAGTTGGTGCAGTTGCATGTGCTAAAGTCCCAAACCTTCCATCAAAACTGTCTTGATCTCCATGGAACCCCCTGTGGAATCCAATCTCGATTTCTGCTTCAGAATTGGCAGCAACTTCCTCGAATGTGAAGTGGGTCACTTGTGCCCATCTCTGAAAAGCTTGTGCACATATAGACCTGAAGTTCTCTGTTCCAGGGACTTGGACACTGGAACGAAACCTGTATCTTAAGTGGCTTCTCTCTGGAGGCCATCTCCGTGGTCCAGGGAAGAAGTTGAAATGGGCTACTGAGTGGATGGATTTGGGATTATGATACCTATTATTTTTGCCATTTCTAACAACATCTGGCACCCCACATCTAGGCTTCATCATTTGAGACACTGTGTTGCTATCCAGGACTCCAGTAGCTTTCAGGTGATAGTTGTGCTGATAATCTTTAATTGCTTGCTCTAAAAGATCATCAAACTCATCATCATTTGCATGGTTGTTGCTGCTATTTTTGGGATAATTCAAGTACCCAAATTTCTCAAGATACCATTTAAGGTCCTTGAGGCCACTTATGGATTCACCCTTGTGGCATCCCTCTAGGTGTTTGATGAATCCAAAAGGGTCTCCACTTGGTTTTGAATAGATGGTGTTTGGGAACTGAATCAAGAAGAGAAGCAAAATGGCTCCAAAAAGATGGAAGGTTTTAGGAACCATTGGATGAAGATTGAGGTTAGTGCTTATCTTTGGTGTTTTTGCATCTATTTATAGTGCTTAGCTAATTCTCCATTTTTGGTTTCAGAAGTTGCTACTTATTTTCAATAGGAAAGACTTTCACAAGTCATGCCTTCAACAAGGGGTTTAGACATTTTATGGCTACAAATACTCTTCCTCTATGTTTAAGAATGAATGTATAGACATTTTCAATGCTCGTCCAATGGATTAATTTCATTGCACAATTTATCAATTATTATTTGATTAATTGAGTTTTTATAAAAATAATAATAATAATAATAATTAATGGCTCTTTTTCTTAATGGGTATATTCAATGTGTCTGCATAATCAATTTATAATTTATAAGATTTTTGTAATTTATTAATATTTAAATCGTTTTTATGTATTACGTTGAAAAATCAACATTGGAATCATTCCCATTAAAAGGTCTTCATTCCCATTACATACAAAAGGAAAAGCAAGTGGGAAGTCAATCTAATAATTCCTTGGCACCACTCGTTGACGCTCTAGAAAGTCTTTTTAAATAATGAAGAAATTGTGAAAATTATATGATCAATTTTAATGATTTTTAATCTAATTAATATGTTTAAAATAAATATATAGAATTTCTTCATTTATTAATAAATTGATAGAGAAATGAAAGAAAGAAAAACGCTAGATAGGGCTATAAGAAAGTCAAGTTGCTCGTCTATTATTTAATGCTTGGCTCAATAAAAATTTTGCTTTCTTCAAATTATTTTTAAAATAAGACAATCTCAAGTTTAATTTTTAAATTTATTAAATAAATAAATCAAATTTAAATTTATAAATATTTAGTTCGAATATTTGCAAGCTAAATGAACTAATAGCTTGGTTAGTTGTATTGGATTTTTGGCTAAATACTATTGTTGTTTGGTTGGTGGTAGTAAAAGTAAGAGTTTTCTTATTCAAGATTTGGTTGCTATGACTACTTGTGGGGGAGGGTTTCTGGGATTTTGGTTTGTGTTGAAAGCAGTCATTGCTAACTCTTGAAACTTAGCTAAGGCATAGGCTTCTGAGCTACTCCTTGGTTAGAACATGCTGATAAGCATTTGTAGTTCATCAAAGAAACCTAATATATATGTATATAAAAGAGGGTTTGCTCCTTACTAATCCCAACTTTGGGATAAAGCTCATCAAAAGCATTCAAGGGAGTCCTCCTGCTTCAAGTTTTTCAGCTCAGCTAAAGGGTCCTCGAAGCATGGCTACCTATCCTTTCTCTAAGGCTCTTAATATATTCTTTCCAATGCCCATATGCCTCATTACCTCTTATTCTTACGTAGCCTTGGTGCCAATATATGGCTCTGCCTTCAGATGCAATGTAGCTATACCTTCACTCGATTCTTAGGAGCAATTCTTTACACTTCAAAGAAATAATCTGATCATAACAACCAGTTCTCCAAACCTTCACCATCAAGTTGGGGAAATTCCAACTTAGCAGTGCTTCCCCATAGATTAACTTGCTCACGAGTTGCTTCCATATGCACTGGCATTTCAATATTTCTACGTTCTCCTCTTTGCTCTACAGGCCTTGCAACCCCAGCTATCAACTCCTTCAATTCATTAACCATGTCCTACAAGCTTCGCTCTACTCTGGCCCATTGCCTCGTTTCAGATTTCACTACCAAATTCACAATCTCTTTTCTCCATTCTTACAAGAGTATTCTCAGCCATGGTTAGGAATCAATGGATCTGATACCAGTTAATATAAATCAAACCACACAAGAATAACAACACAAATAGGAGTCTCAAGGGAAATTTTTCATTATTGAATTCACATCGTTCACCTATAATTTGAGTTGCTTGTATTATTCCCAAAGTTGTTCTCTTTGTTGGTGCATTTCTCTCAGCTTTGCTTTCCAACTTCAATGATAAAAGGAGACTTCTACGATATGCCCTTGAACTAACAATAGGCTTCTAAGAATAAGCCTGCACAAGGAATGTTATGTAAGAGCTAGTTAGGAATTTTTCAAGGACTGCGCCAATTTGTTCAAATGATATCATTCTCTAATACAATTGATTCTGTATCATTCTTACCAAAATTTGGCATTCTTTGAACTCACCTTGTTCATAGTATAATTTAAAAACTGATTGCTAAGCTGTTGATTCAGCCAATGTCATATCAGAAGAACATGGTGCGCTTTCAAGCTTATTTCAATAAGAAGAAAGTAAAATGTATGAGCAAACTAGGGAAAACATACATGGTTTAGTTAATAAATTGCTTGCAGTTTTATCCCAGAATGTTGACAGCAGTGTAAATGATCTGTTTTTGGATTACTGAACTATTTGGGCCAATTTTATATCAAACCACTTTCTCTGATTTTGTATTCAATGAGCAACAAATTCTGGAGTTGAAAAGAGTTAGTCTGATTTTGTAGTATTGATGCATCGGACCTGAATGCTGCTTTTGTATTCCTCAGATCAAATTCAATTGAAAGAAAAGTTGAAAAGAGTTGCAGATTATGAATATGTATGTTGCATATAATGAGCATATGGGATCCTATTGATTCGCAAAATACAAAACGATTCTGCTAATAACAATGCTAAGAAAATATATTGGAGAAGTTTTTAATATGGGATTCTCAAAGCTTGGCTTTTCAAAACAAACACATGAGCATTATAATTGCACTAACTGCCAATTCAATTTTCCATCTCAAAATGCTTTTGAACCTTATAACTTGATATGGCATGTTTCCGATAGCAAGAATATATTGAAGAGAAAAAAAATTGGTTATCCTCACATTTATGTATTAATGCTTCCTAAATCGAGTTACTGCTGACATTCTGGATTGACCTCTTTGACAGCAAGTGGTTCGTACCATTGAGGGCCAAATCCAGCAGCTTTTCTCGCTTTCTCATTAAAAGGTGGCTTCAGTGGTCCTCTGAAGTGTGTTCTTACTATAGCATGGAACTTCTGCACAACCTCTTGATTCTCATCTGTAATTTCATCGTTTGCCTCTTCACTTTCTTGAGAACTCAAGCTTTGCTCAGAAGTGGGATCTTTAGACTTAAAGCATAGATACTTAAACCACTTGACTCCAGCAGCACAATGGGTAATCTCTTCTGGGTATACCACTCTCTCCAGTAAATCAGCTGTTTTATTGTCACCTCCATTGTGGAATCGAGATATAGTTGTTGGCAGCACATCGAGCCCCCTGGCCTGCATTTAATCAATTCATCCATCAAACATCAATAGATGGAATATTCAAATAATATACTAACTTTTGGTGTTTCCAGAAGCACAAACGAACACATC
This sequence comes from Cnidoscolus chayamansa, assembly GCA_948266635.1. NCBI lineage: Eukaryota > Viridiplantae > Streptophyta > Magnoliopsida > Malpighiales > Euphorbiaceae > Cnidoscolus > Cnidoscolus chayamansa. The sequence goes on along the minus strand of CAOGCB010477837.1, from coordinate 34,022 downwards.
ATGTTCTCCATGTTAGACAAAATTTTCAACATCTAGATCAATTCAAGAAACTAGTAGTATTGTTCACAAACATTTTTATGAGCCTGCAAACCTATTCATAGTGCTTCCCTACTCATGCCAATAAGATTCCTTATTATTCTTTACAACTCCAAAACCTTAGCCCATAAAAGCCTATCTATTCTACCTGAAGCATTGCAAGGGCACTAAAGGCATAAATCGCAAATATAATGCCAGCATGCCAAAATTACAATTGTGAACAATTTTTTAACCAAACCTTGAAGAATCCGATACCCTCGCGTATTAAAGCCATTGACCTCACAACTTTATGCAAAATATTATTTTCTGAATTGTTCTAGGAGATTTAAAGACAAATACACACCTCATGGACACAATGCTCTATTGCTAAGCGTGCCAATAGGTCCTTAGATGTCGTAATGGCCGAGTCCCATAGGCCATCATGAGCTGGTAATGCTCCATAAAAAGAACCAAGTTCCTCAAGCCGTTTTGCAAGGAGAGTGAAATGCCTGGCCTCATCTTGAGCAACCTTCACAAAATCTGTAAAGAAATCTCTAGGCATTGCCTCTTTCTTGCCAAAACGAGCAATTATATCCTATAATGAGTCACGAATCACTGTAAGTGTCCAAATAAATGCCATAAAATACAGCACAACAAGAAAACAATTTAGCTTATTTTCAAAAGATATTATGTAGCTTCAGAATTAAAAAAAAAAAGGTTGTGATAAAGTTACTTGTTTCACTAAAGCATCACCAGAATTCATTTCATTATCCATCGATATCAATCTTCTGATTCAACTTGAAGGTATGGTCCATATGCTTATTTGCGTACGCACATGAGAGAGTGAATCATTGTCATATAATAGTAAGGGGAAAATACACTTTATCTAAGGCAAACGTATGGATTTGGAATTGTGGACCTGACAAGAGTTTGGCTGAAGAGAGAAGTAAAAAGACAGAGTATAGATGATTCAAATGAAAATAAAATGCAATAAAGAATGGTGATTGACCAAAATGATCTCACGTAATCAAAGTAAAACAAGTACAACCAAGATGTTTGCTGAGTGACAGCTAACAATAACTGATTTCAAACAGAATCAACCCCAGAAACGTAAGAAATTAAAGTATGTAACACTGAGCTAAAACAGACTCCAACCATACTATAGCAAGGAGAAAAAGAAGAAGAAGAGTAGTACCCAAGACAAGTCAATAGCCCAACTCTCAGTGTGAACAAGGCTATGCACAATGGCCTGCCTGCTCTGCAAACTACCTGCCTTTCCAAGCTTTGGCATTAAACCAGGTGCCAACAACTTAACCTGCGCCAATATTTTGCATTACTACTTCATTAACGCATTTCATCGAACACATGATAAGCACAAAATAAATTTCAAGCTCCAAAGAATCCCGGCATACGTTGGTGAGACGGGCGGGACGATCAGGTACGGGGAGGTCCAAAGAAGGAAGGTAAGGCTGAAAAATAGTCCCTTGCAGCCATTGAAGAGCGACGGTGTCACTCAGCCTGGCCTTCTCAAAAGGGTCCGGCGTGTTAAGGATCCTTAACGCTGCTTCCACTAGGGTCTCGGTTTCTGAATCTTGTTGCTGGCTCATCTCTTCTTCACTAGGAGTTGATGCAGGTAAGCATGAAGTGAAGTGGGAAGCTTTTCAGAAGAAAGAAAGAAATTTATGGACTTCAACAATAATCAATAACAACAACTGCTAATGTGATCGTGCTTGACAAACTTCAAAAACTATGTCAACCCAAATCAAAATTAAATTTGTGTTACATACTAAAATTAATAATCAATCAAATCAAAAAATAAAAATAAAAACAATTTATGAAAACAAATTTAAATCTATAAATTTATAAAAAAAAATATTCATTTACCTTTTACTAAATTCATATTCGAAATTTCTGAGAGAAAGTTGTTATGAGATTTACTGTTTCAATTGGTTCAATTTTGAATCGAATTTAATTAATCAAAAAAAATTTTTAATTAAATCGAATTAAAATTTTTGATGTACATCCAACATAAGTAAATCGATTTTTTCAGTTTAATTTAATTCGATTTTTATAAAATTATAATTTTCTAAATTTGAAGATTAAGGATATTGGGACATATCATTTCGTTTATATTGACATTTATCGATTGTCAAGAAGAGTAAGAATAAAGGACCATATTGTTGTTGACGTCGAGGGACTGACGAGAGAGCAACAAGTACAAATAGCAAGAGCACTTGTAAGTGGGAGCAAGTAGTGAGTATGGTGAGAGGAGTATGGAGTGGCAAGAGGAGCATGAGCGGCGAGGAGCGAAAAGAAAGAAGAAAAAAAGATGTTTGATATAGATTTAAGGTTTAGGTTTAAATTTAATTTAAATATGAATTAAATAAATATATAATTTAATTAATTTAATTATTCAGTTAAATAATATAAATAAATCGAATTGAAAATTAAAATTATCTAAAAAAATATAATTGAATCAAACTAATTTAACTATAAAATAAAATTGATTGAATCGAACCGTTTCAATTTGATTCATTAGTTATAATCAATAAGTGCATCGAGATATCTAAAATTTTAAGAAAATTAATAAATTAGTATCTAGTTTAAAATTAATCAATTTAAATTGTCCATTTATCTATGTTGTAAAATAAAAAATTTTAATTATTTTTATTAAAAAAGTATTAAATGTCATGAAATATTTATATTATTTAGTCTTTTAAATATCTACTCTTGTAATTTTAAATATTTATACTATTTAATTTTTCTAACCAAAATTATTTATTTGACATAAAATTCAAAGAAGTTGATTTTATAAAATATATAATTTTAATTAAATTATTTTGAAATAATAATTTAACTACGTAATTTTTTTCTAAAAATTAAGGGTTTTAAAATATTTATCTCAAACACAAAAAAAATTGAAAGAATTATTAAAATAAAAATTAGGTAAAATGCAATTGATTTTGTTGATAAAATGTAAATATCTGTTTTTATATAATTATTAAGAGGATACATCACGTGTGACATTTTGATGTTCCCTCCTATCAAAAAATATTTTGTATTGAAAACTCTTTAGGAAGAGTGACTTACCTCGTCAATCCAACATTATTTTTTCATTTATTCAAATTTCTTTTGTTTCACCTTATGCTAATAAACTTACTTGAATTCTAAATTATTATGTATTAATTTTTTTACGAATTTTATTTTATTATAAAATAAATTATTGGTAAATATTGTGAGTTTAGACATATTTATCTTCTCGATAAAAGTGTCAAGATCTCTTGTATACTCTCATTTTATCTCTTTTTGAAGTTTATAGTTAATTAGAATATAAAATTTTTTGAATTTTTATCTTATATTCATAAAAATTTTATTTTAATTGTAATTATTTATTATTATTATATTAAATTATTTAAAATTTTTTAAAAAAATTTGATTCGATGGACACATCATTCTTTATTTATCTTAAAAATATTATATTTATAATTTAACTCGGTACCTATATTAAAATACGAGTCATATTAATTATTAAACATTTATCATCTCCTATATTAAAAGATTTAATTATCATGTTAATAATATTTAATAGTGTTATGATAGAAAAGTATTTATTTAAAATATTAAAAATATCTATAAAAAAATTTAAAATTTAATGGATAATAAAATTATAAAAATTTTAAAGGTATTTTTTTTTTAATTAACTCGTTTTATTTGCTCAAGTAACGATGAAGGTTGATGCTACGAAACATAAACACGTTAAAAATAAAAAAAATGGCCCTTAACCTGCGCGGGACGCTCCCCTCGACTCTGTATCTGCAAAACCTCCAACAAAAACCTCCGAGAAAATCAATAGAGCACCAATTTCTTCGTCTCTAAAGAGCCCATGGCTGAAGCTGAAATGGGCAAAATCGTGACCCATCACCATATCACAGAAGAACCCAAGAATCTATTCTCATTCCTTCCAAGGTTTGACCTAAAACTTCCATTCTTTAATCAACAAAAGAAGGAGCCTCCTCCAGCTGGGGCGAAAATTGCAGTAGTTAGTGAAGGAGAGGCAGAGAAAACAAAGCAGAAACCAAATATTGTGACGTTCCCAAACGCGCATCCGATAATTTCTCCACCACTCGATGTGGAGCTCGAAGAGAGCACCGGAAGGACTCACAACCCGGTAGTTATATGGCAGGTCTGTTTTGTATTGTTTAGATTTTTGTATTTCTTCAGTAAAAAGAGGATATTTAAAACTTGGTTTTTTTTTTTTTTTGTTGGAATTGATTTAGATCCAGATTTTTTTTTTCTGGAAATCTCTCTTGAGGTCAATGGAGGTCTGGTGGTGGAATAATGCAAATTTGCAAATATTGAGACTTTAGGATCAATGAAGTTTGAAATATAACTTCAAATTAAAGTTCAGTTGAGATGAATGGACACAGGTGAATGAATTCGAGAAGTTTTATCTAGTTTGGGCAGAAGTGGGGAAGCAAATGATACTATTAGTTGCTTACTGAATAAATTTAGCACTGGTATTCTTTGGATTTAATGGAAATAGAATAGTGTTAAGAATGATGCAAGTAGTCTTTTCGTGTTTATTGCTAGTATTTATCATTTATCAGCAGTTTATGGTACTTTCTTGTGAGAAAAAAGTGGAGCTCAGAACAGAAATGCAAACAGAATAATAAAGAACACCAACTCATCGAGTATTTGGATTATGTATTTGTATTTTCTTTCTTCTTTTATCAATTGCTTGTGGATAGTCAACATTGCATTTGACACATTGTTTCCCTTCAACATTTAAAGAAAGTCAAAATTATAGTCCTTACTACCAATTTATAAATGTGTAATCAACAAAGAATTGGAGATGGATGTTATAATTGAGAAGTGTCCCCTTGAGGCAGAAGGGTTGAGCAAGTTGGTTATTATGATGGGTTGGCAGTTTTATTTACTTTTGATTGAGTGGAGTGGTCATACTCGTATAGGTCTCTTTCTAGTCAAGCTATATTAGCATTTGAATTTAATTATTTAATTTCTTGAGGAAAGGTTGTGGGTAGATTTCACTTGGAAAATCCTCAAAAATTTTCGTTTCTTTTCTTTTATTTTTTAATGTGTTGGAGGGAAGCAAACTAAATGGGTTAAATACAAAAGGCCATACTTTTTTTCTAAAAAAAATATGGATCTATATTGTTTAAAAATTGGTAGTTTTGCTCCTTGTAGTTTTATGCTCTCACAATTTATAGTTGATTATAAAGTTTAGGTTTTATCAGTAGATTTTTAGGCTTGGAAATATGAAATTTTGCACTATAATCCTTTTATATCATCACAATCTTGTGCTAAAAAGGTACTGTAGGGACCGAATTGTACTTTAGGTTAAGCTTCAAGAGTGCTTTTTTGGTGGTTAACTTCCATATGGTAATAGGATCTTTGAAATCAGTGGTATAAAGATGATTTTGTATCATAGTGACTTCTTACCCTTTCTTTTTTGCTATTAAAATGAAAACTACTTCATTGTAGTGTGAGCTTTGAAACCCTTGTTGAAAACATGTTTAACAGAATTTATATAGTTTTTTGAATAAAGAAAAAAAAAATCTAAGCTCAGATTCAAACTTTCAGCATCTCTATGAAACCCTTTGCCAAACAAATGCAAAAATCATAATAAGCTTTGTGATATATATACATAAATATATGACCTTACCTTACTCTCAAGCAATAACTGTTGATGTGTTACAGCTCATATTCTTGGCCTTATCTTAATATTTTATTGTTATTTGTTAATCTATGATTTCTTTTGTCCTTGTGAGTTGTAATAAATTTTGTTACCCTATATGAGGACATGAATGTGAATTTAGGTAATATGTAAATATATGGAATATGCATAAGTTTACTTTCTTTTTTTTCCCCTTTTAGCTCACACCTCTCCTCATCCTGCTTGTCATGGTAAGAAACCAGAGAATTAAATTGTTCTGTCTCTTGTATGCCTTATGAAATCCTGGTTCTGTATATTTCAAGTTGATATTTTAGAGATTTTGTTATTTGTTTTCGGTTCATTACGAAAATGAAAAGCCATGCACTTCCACTAAATTTTGAACTGTAGTTGTCAAATTTTAGAGTTGCTGCCTGCTTGTTTTCTCAGATCTTCATAATAACAAGTTCAGCTTTTCTTGGTCTGAATCTATAATCAGTGGTAATCCTGGTTTCTGAAGTATTCACCTTTGTTTAGTGATTGTAACTTATCCTTTTTCATTTTCGCTGAATCGTGTGGGAGTGGAGATGCCAATACCAAATTGTTTTAGTTTACCCGTATTCACATCTGCAGTCATACAGATGACAGACCACTGATTGCAGATACATTTATCATGATCTTTATTTGTGGTTTGCTTATTATTTTTTTACGTAATTTCTTTCTTAACGACATCACCTTGTCTACTTTCAGGTCTATGCCATTGGTGGTTTCATTATATTGAAGTGGGTATGGGCGAGATGGAAGGAAAGAAAGGAAAGAAGTAAGAAAACATCATCCGATGTTGATCAATCTTCTGATGAGTATCAATCAGAGCCTGATGATAACTAATGGTTCTGAAGAAGTTGTACTGAAAATGCAGTTTTAGTTGGTGAATGTGAAGCTGATTAGCTTTGCCAACATCAATTTTTGTATTTTCTTCTCACTTGCCATCTTTTTCATGAAGATACATACCCATTGCTTTCAGTGTTTCTCCTTTTGCAAAGTTAAAAATGCAGTTTCAATATTGCATATGTGCAAGTAAATGATGAGAGATGTCATAGATCTACCAATTGGCCGATGAAAACGAACTATCAAAAAGAGCTTAAAAGTCTGCTTGGTGTTGCTGCTGAAGAAATAATTTTTTAAATACGTTAATTGCTGGTTATTAAAAATTAATTTTATGTTAAATTTTACATGTTTTAATGATAAAAATTTCAAAGAAAAAATCAAATTATTTGTTTATCCAAATATATCTTTAAACACTTGAATTTTAATAAATTTATTATTAAATTTTAATCATGATTTTAAATAAAAATTGAAATTTAAAAAAAATAGTTATTACACATGATGTAAAAAATATATTTATATTAATTTGACTTTAGATATTTTTATTTATAAATATTTAAATTTTATTTATAATAATAAATAATTACATTTAAAAAAAATAGCTATTAAATATAAAATGTCAATTAGAAAATGTGCCATATATATATATATTTATTAAATATAATAAATTTTAAAATAATATGATATTATGATCATAGAATATATTTAAAAGTTGAAATCACACTATAATTAATTGGATTGACTTTGTATGTTATTGAAAATTTAATTTAATAAAAAAATTGGAGTACTTTGATAAGGTGATTTACATATGGGCCTAATTAATAATTTTGATAAAATACATGGACTGGATAGTAAGTTACCCATTATTTTTCTGTTTCTGACGACTGACGCTCCGGAACGTAGATATCTAACCAGCAAACACCAGTTCCTTCTCTGTTTAAACGATCCGTTACAAACCCCTTACTAGGTTTCTGCTTAACAACTTCAACCTCACTCACACCGTCACCGGTTCTCTCATCCCTCTCTCCACTGTCCGTCACTTTAACGCTAACGTCGTCTCTCTCTCTCTCATTCGAAACCCTAAACCTAACCCTAATATACCTTTCCTTCTCACATGGCCACCGATGACTTCCCTCTCATCAACGATCCACACGCCCCCCCTCCTCACGCACCAACGCGCCACCCTGATACTGAATCCGTAAACGGCGGAGACTACTTCGCTTCATACGGAGATTCCGACCAGGATAAATCCGGATCCGGAGCCCCGGCTACACCATCCTCGAATCAAAACCTCCAGAACCAGAATCAGCACCACCACTACTACTACAACAACAGCAACAGCAAAAGGCATAAAACAAGTGGCAATAACGTCGAATCGGAATCAAACATCAACAGTAACGCCAGCGAGTACCGCACCGATTATCGGAAGGACCGGGAAGAATGGAGCGATACAGCGATATCGTGCTTGCTGGAGGCCTACACGGAGAAGTACAACCAGCTGAACAGGGGGAATTTGAGGGGGAGAGACTGGGAGGAAGTGGCGGAGGCAGTGAGCGAGAGAGGAGGAAGCAGTAACAAGAAGAGCGTAGAGCAGTGTAAGAACAAAATTGATAATTTAAAGAAAAGATACAAAGTGGAGTTACAGAGGATCAATAATAGTAGTGGGGGATTTGGAAGTGGTGGTACTAGTAGTTGGCATTGGTTCAAGCAGATTGAGGCAATTATGGGCAATTCTACAAATGCTAAGGCTAATGCTGGTGTGGAGAGTGAATGTGATGCACGAAGTGCTGGAAATGGTAGCTTGATGGCTAGACCACTGAAGAGGTAGTGTTATTATAACATACAAGGTCTTCAACTAATTTGGTTTCCTTTACCTCTGAATTTCGGCTCAGTGGGGATAGATTCATATCCAGGTTATAAAATTATAAGCTCAAAACCGAATTGGAGTCTAATCAACGATATTGTTCTTTGGTTAAGTGTGAATAAGTCTGTAATTAGTTGGATGTCTTGTGATAAGTGTGTGTTTTCTGGTTGAGCAATCTATGGGGTCAGCTTGATTCTCAGCTAACTAGTTCTTACTTGAGTGAATTCTGCTTTTGGTGCTGATTAATGATTTATTGGAGTTCTTGTATTTTCTAATTGAATTAAAGCAAATGAGCATGTTTGATATTGTGGGCACAACGTCATTTGTTTTCTATCTCATGTTCAAGGTCGGTAGGTATGCCAAATTCTTTTTGTTTTCACTTGCAATTTTTAGCGACATTATGCATTTCTCTGACAACTACTGTTTTCAATGGTATTCTGTTTCTGGGACTTTGCTATGAAATTTGAACTTAATTTGGTTTAGCCTAGCTTGTCAAAAGAAATGGATTACCTGGCCTATTCACGTGTAGAAAACTGGTGTCGTTTTCTAAAAAAGATTTGTAGAACTATAAAAAAAAGTTTCATGTTTCAACTTGTTTTTTTTTTCCAAATGGAGAATAGGAAACTAGTTTTTCAGTATTCAAAATTTAGCTAGGATTTTCCCTAAAAATAACTTGGATTTGGAAGTTGTTCCTGGAATTCCAATTTGTCAAAAGAAAACCCTAATTTAGGGTCTTTTTTGGGAAAAGGAGTACTTGAGGAAAAGAGGAAGACAAAGAAGAACAAGAATATCAAGAAAGCGGGAGAACAAGATAGAAGAAGGGAGAATGAGAGAGAGAAAAGAAAGAAGAAAGGAAGAGATAAAGAGAGTTTAGAAAGAGTTTCAAGAAAGACAGAAGAAGAAGAATAGGGAGAAGAACTGATGGAAAAAACCTTGAATTTGTTAAGGCAGCCTCAAGTCTGGATTATTTTTTACTCCAACAAATCCATTTGGAAGCAAAGCCCATCCTTGAGCAGGGCTCTGATATCACTTGTCATAAAGTAGGATTCTTGAGCGTAGGAAGAGTAGAAATTAGAGACAAATAGATAAAGCGAAGAAGGGTTAGAAAATGAGAGAGAAGAATTATGTATTTGATATCAGTTTTTGCTTTTTGGAATGAATTACATGGGAGCTATATGGATTTATTCATACAGATCCAGTCCCTCTCCCTACCATAGCTTTAACTGCTCTAACTAAAATAACTGTTTCTCACCCTATTCTACTCAAGTGATTGCAGTTATTAACAAAAATTTCCTCCATTTCCCACTTATTGCAAACCTTTATTAATCCTTATTGCATATGTGACACAAAGTTTGTTAGTAAGCTAGTTAACTGGCTTGTCTGAATAAGAGAGACTGACTTGTGCAGTATTTTTTGTTGTATAACAAACTCAAACTTTGCTTCTTCATTGAGAGTTTTTTTTTTTTGTAAGTTGTAGTTGTGGATAAATGCTATCAAGGTGTAAGAGGACCTTGTTATGGTTGTTTAACTGAATGCCTTGTGTATCTTTGCAGATATACACCAAGCAATGTTGCCTTTGCAAACAATATGAAAGCTAAATCAGCGCCTAATTTAAAATGGCGGAGAGTAGTGTTTAAAATTAGTGGTTCTGCATTGGCTGGAAACTGCCCGAACATTGACCCCAAGGTGCAAGTTTCATCTATCATGTAATTGTTATGTGGTTGGTTTTGCTATGATTAAAGGAACATTCAACTGAACACGTCGTTTGCTGGCGATGTGTCTTGGAACTGCAAGCTGAACTGTTTTTTCTGTTGTCAGGTGGCAATGCAGATTGCAAGGGAAGTGGCAACCGCATGTCGCCTTGGGCTGGAGGTATTTCCTAACCTCTCCTTTCTAGCTGGCTTTCATGTCTTATTTAAATTACAATATGCAAATTCTATGTGATTCTACAGGTAGCAATTGTTGTTGGTGGTCGTAACTTCTTTTGTGGAGACTCCTGGATATCTGCTACTGGCTTGGAGAGACCTACAGCATATCAGATTGGGTAATTTCCTTAACATTAGCACTTGTGTCATAGTTTCTATTCTTCTTGCAGTTTGAAATTGTCTTTTTTCTTTTTATGCTCATTTTCATTTTTTATCTGCTTAATAAATTGAGGTATGCATGCATATTAAAATTCTTATTATAAAAGTTGTTTCGAAGTTATTGTTACATATAGGAGGAGGAATATAGAAAGGCAAGAATGAGAGGGAAGAGCTGTCACTGGAGAGGATTTGGACTCTTTATTTTGGGAGAATATTGAACTTTAGAAGGTGGTAATTAGTTTGTTTAAGAAACTGTTAGTTGTTAAGAAATGAGGGAGAAGAAATAACTGTCAAGAAGTTGTATAAAGGAGGGAAAATCTAAGGAGAAGCATACCAGAAAATTAATGAGTAGTATTTTCTCCAACTTTTCTTCTTTCTAAATCTCTTCTTCTGCTCTCTCCACTCCTATCACTTCTCTTCTCTTCTATTGCTTCTGGATCTTGGAGTCCAATTTGAGGTTCAGGAATTCTGTTCTAGGGCTTCTGTGTAACAGTTATATTTAAGTGCCTGACAATAAGAAGTTGCAGATGACTTTTCTGGCTTCCTTCCTTTTTGTTATTGGGGACTGTCATTGGAATCACTTTCAGCTGTATCATCCGAGTCAATCTCAGTTGGTTTGAACTTTGAACTTTGAAGGAGCTCCTTGAAAAGCTTGTTTCTATACCAAGATGAAAACATTGTGTATATGGGCAGTACACCCCCTCTCCCTGAAAACCGAACCCAAAATATCATGCATATTATATTTAGTTATAAACAGATAAATTTTACCTGTGGTGATTAAACTTCCAAATTCATTTTGGTTCAGTTGAATAACACGATTTAGGCCACAAAACCTCCGTGGAATCGATATCAAAGTATCTAGATCTCAATGGGCCCACCAAAATATGTCTTCCCTTTAATTTCATCAGTCTAAGGAAGTTTCTTGCTACAAATCTTACACAATGGCAGAATGTTGTCACAAATTGCATATTTGCTTATTATGGTTAGAACTTGTAGAGAGAGAATGCGACAAATATTTTTTTGAGTTTGTGAATGTGAGGGCGGAGAGAAACGGGATGGGGCTGCCTGAGTAGACCTAGTTCATTGAGACTAAAATAAGCTAGCATAGATTTCATTTCAAATTAATGGGTTCCTTTTGGTTTATATCTAATTAGAGCAATTAGATTGAAATGAATTAAAAGAAAAATCAATTATGAGATTGAATCAAATTAAAGTTTTCAAGGACCATAATGAATGTTGATGCAAAGTTAACCATCCATTTATGTTTTATGCTGCAAATTTCCTTGTGCTGCGATAATCTTATATCATCTGTCACTTGCTAATTTTTGACTCTGGCAATTTACTATGTCATGCCAGTATGATGGCAACAGTGATGAATTCTATATTGCTTCAGTCAGCTTTAGAGAAGCTGGGTGTACAGTCCCGTGTGCAAAGTGCATTCACTATGCCAGAGTTAGTTGAACCTTACAATAGGCAACGAGCAATCCGACATCTCGAGAAAGGCAGAGTTGTCATATTTGGTGGAGTAGGTGCTGGTGCTGGAAACCCACTATTTTCCACCGATACAGCAGCAGCTCTGAGGGCTTCTGAGAGTACTGCCATGCTCTGCTTTTCCATATAATATACTTCACATTTTCGGAATGAGTATCTGATATCCATATATTTATGTCAGTCAATGCAGATGCACTCCTTAAAGGTACAAACGTTGCTGGAATCTATGATTGTCACTCTGCTAATGCCAGCATAATACTGGATCACATGTCATTCAGAGAAGTGGTTTCTAGGGGTGTCACCTTCATGGACATGATGGCAATTACATACTGTGAAGAAAATGGAATTCCTGGTTTGTCATAGTTTAAAACTTCTTTAATTGTACCCATTTCCGTTTTCTACTGTACTGATGGAATGCTTTCTCCCTGTAGTTGTAGTCTTTAATTTGCTGGAGCCTGGGAATATTTCAAGAGCATTATGCGGCAATCAAGTTGGCACCTTGATTGATCAAGCAGAAAGGATTAGTTGATGGAGCAGTGGGATTTCTGACCGATTCAGAGAAATATTATTGTCATGAAACTATGGGTGCCAGCTGATTGTATGCAGAAGCTGTGTGATGGTATTGAATATTGAGCTGCAGCCTTTAATAAATGGGGTAAGAGGAGAATGCTTGTGCTTGATGGTGCTAATGGTGAATGAATGCTTCATCATGTTGGTGGTAAAGATTTTTGAGGCTTGTGTTTCTCCTCAATTCTGTTGGCAGCTTGTGTTCTTTTGTAAATCGGTTGTTATGTTCATGCTTTAAAATGTTAACAGTGGCATCGATGTACTTATAATGTAGATACAATACAACATTTTTTCTTTAATTGAATTGAAGAGATGTTCTGTAAAGTTGTGTTTTTAAATTATAATGCCTGCTAGTTTAATAAATTTTATGACATCTGCAAATCAATATTCCAAAAACTTTGGGATAAATACACTCAAACCCTAATCGATCAAATCTAAGATGGAGCATGCAATAGCTAGACCAAGAATCTCCAACGACGAAGAACTAAATCAAAGAAGATGAGATCAACTAAAGAGAATAAAAGCACAAATAAACCCATTTTCTAATCCTAATAATTTTACCATTTACAAATTTATTAAAATTTTAAATTTTAATATTAGAATTAATTTTTTTATAAAAAAAAATATTTTTCATATACAGCCTGAAAAATAAACAAGATTTTTTCATATAAATTGAGTTTAAGTTGAAGATTTTAGACTAACTTTAAAAAATGAAAATGGATAGCATAAGCATCAAGCCAAACAAAATAGGCTTTCAAACTCAGCAGCTCGCGCAACAACCTGACCAGAACAGTCTTCCACGGCAAAGGCACTCAGTACGTAAAGAAGCAAATTTTGACACACAAGATCACTGGCACATAACACAGAATGAGACCACAGATAATATGATAAAGCCAAATTAAACAAATTAGAAAAAAAAATGCAATAGCAACATCACAAGTTCTGATTCTGCTTGTCAATAACCAAGTGCCAGTTTACATGCCATACTACCACACATTAGAACCAAAAAATAAGGCTGTGTTTGTATAACTTGCCAGAGTTGCAGTTTTTCTCCCCTTTTTTTTTATTGTAAAATAGAGTTACAAAAAGCAAACAAGGCAAATTTAACAAGTTAAAACAAATGAAGCCCAAGTGTGAATGGTGTGTCTGAAACCTGATTGACACTTCAATTTCTGTCACCACGCAACCAAAAGTACCAACAGCATGAAACAGAATACAGGTAGCTCTTTCCAAAAGGAAGCATGCTTAATCCCCATATATGGATTAAAAATCTTATCTGGTAACTTTACAGTTAATATAGGTAGATATCGCCGATAAATATACACAAATCATTGGATAATAACTAAATTAATAAGCCTAGACTAGCTTCATGAAAAAGAAGATTGACGAGCCACTGCTATCAGTGGCCAAAAGAGGATAATCTCCATCACAAAGAAAATTATAACTACTATTTGGAAGCTCAAAGATACCTTTTCGTTTAGTAAATTCCAGAGAGATTGCAGGGTCTCAACCTGCTCATCAGTCATCACCCAGCATTTTCAGACATTGAGCAACCACATCGACTTTCCAGGTGTTGGAAGCTTACCCAGGTAGGAACCTCGAATCCAGTCAATTTTGTAAGGTAACTGGAATCATTGTGGCAATTACTGCTGCTTTGATGACACCATCATTTGTCAAGCTCCAAATATTCATTAAATACTCTTCTACCGGCACATTCCTGCAAATCTTTTGCGTTGAGTTCTCGGCCTGATCTCCAAACATAGTTGAGACCGACCAGAAGCTCAGTTATTATTGCTTCTGTCTTTTCCTGATTTGCAAAATAAAGGGTCTGTACCAGGAGCACATTTGTCCTAGAAACAAAGTTCTGCTGCTCAAAGCTTCGATCTGATTGCCATCTTATCATGTTATGTGCAAGTGGAGCCAGCCATTCTAATATTGATGCAATTGCATCAGTCCACTCTCCTGCAAGAGCAGAATCATAAGCTGATGAAGCCAAGCTCTTGACGTATGGCTTTAGCTTTGCTCTTAGTGCATTTCTCACATTTGCAGGCAACATCTTGTACAAATCATCTCTTGCGTCATGACCAATTAAGTGAGGAGATGCAGCAAGCTTTTCAATTACAACAATAACATTTGCATAATGCAGTGCCAAAGCAGCAGCACCAAGGGTTTCAGGAACAGCATCCAACAACTTCAACCTGGAACTTAGTACTGATGGTGTAGTATGCGCTATGCTGCCCAGAGAAAGGGGATCAGCGTCACTTTCATTGGCTTCATTAACAATACCTGAATGGGAAACAGTTGTACTTACATGGCAATTAGCATCATGCAAACTGTTTGTAGCTATCACAAACCCTCTAAAAGGTCCAATTTGAGTCGATCTATTTGGTTTTGAGTGTGGTTTTTTACCCTGAAAAGCAGGAGTCTGCCACATCTTCTTGATTTTGCTTATTCCAGAAATGGGGCCCGACTTCATTGTTGGCTTTCCAAGTGGACCTGAAAAAAAGTTCATATTCCTATTCTTTCCAGATATAGGGCCTGATTTTGCAGTTGGATCACCCAGGGGACCTGAATAGAAATGATTGGTTTTATTTGATTTTGAAATTGGGCCTGATTTCGCTATGAATCCACCAAGGGGGCCAGAAGAAAATCTAGGAATGCTACTACTCTGAGTCTCAGATGGATGAACTGATGACTGCAATAGCGAAGAAACTGATTGACTGCGATTAATATAATCAGAATCCAAAAATTTTGAGTTCTCGGAGGAAACCACTGAATTAAAGCCAAAGACATGATTCATTCTATTGAATATTGTGAAAACAGATCTCACTAAAAGGCGGACTGTATAATCATAAGTTCTATTCCAAAGTGAGATCTGCCTAAGATTCTTCACTTCCTGCTGCTTCCACACTAGCTTCTTCTGACAGTTGAGCAAATTATCTGGCTCTGGATCATTAACCTTCATTCTTCTCACAGTCTGCTCAAGATCTGAAAGCATTTCCATCTCTTGATACAAAGTAGCATTGATTGAAATGAAATGCTCCATCTTCTTAACTTTCTTATCCATCTTCCGATAGGAAAATCCCCACCCAAATGGATCAGTTCCAAGCTTGACGAATTCATCAAAAACATGCTCAAAACTCTTCAGAGTTGGGTCAGAGCATTTTTTGCCCAATCTGCCTACAGATTTCACCACATGTGCAATACTCTCAAACAACTCTGCACAAATCAAACCAACAATAAAATCCTCATCCTTAGACACAAGCTCTTTTATACCCTCTGAATTTGATATCTCCTCTCTCAACCTAGAAACTTGTTTGTCACTCAAAGAGTGCCATAGATGAATTAGCTTAGACATCAAGCTGGCAACTTCAAAGGCCAGAACTCCAATCCATATCTTTTCAGTACTGGAATCATGCTTACGTGGAATTTTCCACAGACCACGAAACCACGATTCTGCAACCATCTCTTGGTTCCAAAGATTCTGCCTAAAGAAATTGTAAAGAAAGACAATTAAAAGACAAAACCCAGATCAAATTATCTGGTAATGCAATGAATATTTCGGGATCAGCTAGATTTAGCAAGTCAATCAATAGACCACAAAATTGGCATATAAAAATTATAAGAAAAGCAAATTCCAAAGCTAAGCCTACTGAAATTGGATTTTTTTTTTATACCCAATAATTAAATGACTGAACTAAGCTATCAGCTTACTGAAATTGATTTTTTTAAAATACTTTTTTTCCCCTAATATCAGAACTTTAGGATCTATAAAACTAAATCTAAAATTTTCCATCTAAAAGATGGAGAAGAAAGAAAAGAAGAAGCAAGAACCTGATCTTCTACAATTTTCTTTAGTAAAGCCCTCCCAACTAAACCTGTAGTTGCTTGCTCAAATCAAACAACATTGAATTTCTTATGCTCTCTCATTCTCTAACTTCCTCAGTTTGATTCAATTCTGAACTCTTTTTCCTTTTACAGATTTCTTAACGGGCAGACAGGGATTTAGCAATCAATCAAACAAAAATCCAAAAAAAAAAGAAAGACTTCATCATAGATACAAAATAAAAACAGCAAATTGTGCAAAAAGTTCAAAATAAGAATCCAAACAAAATACTACCCATCAAAACACACAAGCAGTAATCAATCACTAACCCAGAAAGAAAAAGAGGGAGAACTTACTGATCACATGAACAGAAGAAACAAGGACAGCAAGGAGGAAGAATGGAAGGAGTAGGAAATGATAATTAAGTGAAAAAAAAAAAAAAAAAAAGAAGATGAGAGGAAGCAGCTAGGAGGGAGCAGTGAAAGAGGAGAGCATGAAAGAGCCCCACATAGAAAGGGCGAATAAAGAAGAGAAAATAGCCCAAATGAGTAGAAAACCCACTGAAATTATACATTTAAAATATCTCACACCAGCCTTCTCATACGTGCATCTCATTCTTTTCTTCCTTTCCTTTTAGTCCTTTGCTTTTCATTTATTTCAATTTCTGACCCCTTTTTTCTTCTTTTCATTAGTTGTCCCTTTTTCTGAGTTAATATAATTCAAATTATTATATTTTAATTTATATTCTATTTATTTTACTATAAAATATTTTTAAATAAAAATTAATTTTATTTTTTAGTATAAAATTATTATATATGAAAATTTAAATCTATTTTAATTATTATTTTTATAATTTTATTGATAAATTTTATTATTTTTTTATAATAAAAAAATTGTTTTCTAAATTATAATATTATTATTAACCTATTTTTATTTTCTTAAAAATATATGGATATATGGGTTAGATTATTAAGGTTATAATAAAAAATAATATTGTAAATGTACTAAGTTATTTATGGGTTACTCCATACTCAGTTTGATAAAAATTTATTTTAATAAGAAATTAGTTTAATTCGATTTATTTTTTAAATTAGTCAAGTTCAAGTTTAATTTTTAAATCAGTTAGTGAAAAAATTAAATTTAAGCTTGCAGATATTTAACTCGTAAAATTTAAAATTTATTTATTTATAAATTTATGAAATAGCTCGTGAATATATTAAGTAAAATTATTTAATGTTAAAATTATTATTATTAAATTAAAATCAATAATATTATTAAAAATATGAGTATTTTTAAAAAATATTATTTTTAAATTAAAAATAATTAATATTATAAAATAAAATTAATTTTAGAATTATTTAAACGAACTTAGTTTAAACTTATTGATATTAAGTTTAAATTTAAAATGAATTAAATTTAAGCTTAATTTCAATTTAAAAAAATTTTAACTAGTTAAATTTTAACTTTTTAAAACTCGATTCGACTGAATTTATTTACATTATTAGTAAGAAATAGATACAAAGTGGTAGAAAGTTTGAAATGTGAAAGTTGAGGTCCTTGGCTTCTAAAATTATAAAAATTTAGTTTGATGACAATTAACCATGCTTTTGTTGGCTTTTAGAAACTTTACATTTGGTCAACTTCCTTTTTCTTTTTCCAAAAACATAAAAGCCTGTCTTTTTCTTCTTTTTTTTTTATTATATATGCTTTGTGGACAATAAAGTCTATCACTTATCAGTGAAATAAAAAAAAATATATATATATATATATAAATTGAATTATATAAATATTAATATGCATATAAAATTCAGTAATATATTGTATAGTTAGTAGGTATAAGAAATTACAATTTAATAAAAATTGTATGGGTTATTAGATAAAACATTTTAATAGTAAGGGTTGAATTTAATAATGGAAAATAGAAGGACCTGTTTGTAAAAAGAAAAAGAAAAGAAGACGCGTCACAATCATTAAATAGCAAATACGCGGAAACTATCATTTTACAGAAATAACCAGTGATGCTATGCTTACTTTCAAATTCCATTGAATCTTATCCATACGGACACTTGAAAACCTCAGCCCCAATTCTACTTGCTTCTACATTCCAGTTTTGCATTCGCCAATATGTCATTTTTCTTAGGCTCAAATGTCATATCCAGCAGTGCTCTTGCTTCCTTTCCTGCCATTCTAATAGAGTGGGCCTTCCATGATTAGCCATCCGTCGGTAATCCATCTTCCACTAAATTATTATATATGGTATATTTTTGCCGGACAATTCTTAGCTTCAGTTTATTTCACTGAGGCCTCTTCTCTCGAAAAATTAAAAAAATTAAATTTTTAAAAATTAAATAAAATTAAGAAGAAAATTTTTAATTCAATCTCAATGGATTACCTTTAAAACTAAAACTAGTAGGGTTTAAGATTTTCATAAGCAGATTCGGATTGGCATTAGCTCACGAGCGCTTGGGATTGACTTGGAAGGTAGTCTTATTTATAATCATTTTCACTACTTTTGCCTTCTTTCCCTTTTGGGAGTCTCACACTCCGTAGAAACAAGACTTTCATCCTCTGGATGGGCTCCTTGTGCGCACCAGGCTCCTGGACCTCCCATTTAAGAGGCTGCCGTGTACCGTGATTTACCTCCCCTCTTACACTGTCGGGCCGGGGTGAGGGGGGCCCTTAGGGTTGGGGGTTATCAACCTTTTGGTACCAAAGACTATCCCTTGGCTTGTAAGTCTTGACACGAGATTAGAATTCTAACTTTTTTATAGGGGCTCTGACCACAAAGGGAACCTTTTTTGCCCTTCACCTGCAGGAAAGGCTCAAAACCAATTACAAGGAACAGTAAAACTTTAGAGTCTTTCTATCCGGAGATGCAGATGCTTTAGAAGCATTGTAAAGATTTATTTTTGCAAAAATAAAACCGAACTCAATAAAAAAAACCCACAAATTTCACTAGGGATTTGCTTTTAATTTTGTTGTTTGTATGGGTTTGGAAGTGATAGAGATTGAGCGGAAGTGAACCTTAGCCAACTACTATTGACAATTGAATTAAGGTCCATTTTTTAGGGGAAATTGTATCAAATGTTTAGTAAAATCCTAAATAATAAATTTAAGAGTTTTATAACAACCTAAAAGAAGTGCTTAAAACTTTTATTTAACAAAAAAATTAAACGTTTGTGACATCTCTCCTAGTCAATGGTAGAATTTAAATAATGAATGGTCAATCCACATTGAAAGTTGGTTGGATGACGTGGTCCGTTTTTCTAGGAGGCAGTTGAAGGTAATTCAGACCAATTAAGCAAGTATACACGTGCCGAATCGAACGGACATAGTAGAAGGGTAATTTACAACAACTGCTTTCTGATGTGCTATATTATTTATTCTGTATTGTTAATTTTGTTCATAACTTTTTTCTTTTGTTTTTTTTTCTAAAAAATTGATTTTATGTTTGATAATTTTATTGAACTAAAATAAGAAAGAGCTCTCCTATTTAAGGACCTTAATTAAAACTCTTTCCATAAATACATAACTTTGTCATTATTTAAACTTATCATTACTTATATAATATTTCATATACATCTAATTCTCAATATCAATTACTTTACTATTTAGATGTCAACAACTCTTACGTATATATCAAAATAAATAAAAATATAAATTATAATATCAAACCTCTAGAGTGGACTAGCAATATGTTCTAGAGTTGCTTTTGCTGCTATGAATCTCTAGATGACTCATTTATTGCTATATTGTCTTTTATTTACACAAAAACAAACCAATATATTGAGTTACATGCTTAATTGATATATAATAACAATATAAAAGAGCACGTATCTACAAATATATATAAACTAAAATTCTTTAAATATAAAGCAAGAGATGTAAACCATCAAGCTATACAAAAACTTCATATTATATAATTAATTATATATAGTTAGCCATTGTACATAATTTTATAACCGAATCACATATTGCATGCCAAATCACGGTTATATAATTTTTTGTGTGGTTAATACATATTCATGAATAATATGAAAAAAACACATATATTTTCCACGCATTATTGCACGTGTAAGAAGAGTTGTTAACTACAAATACAAAGTGTCTAAACTGCTTGTATATGGTAGGATTCTAAATTAGTAAAATTGGCGGGATACCCATAATAACTCCAAATCTAAATTTATAAAACTACAAGATATAGTAATTTTAAGAAATTATGGCATATTATACTCTTTGTCATTTTCAACACTCATTTAAGTATATGAGGATTTATATTACCATTCATAGTCCATTTTAATGCAATTACGTGTAACCTGATACATAAACTTTAATTATGTACAGACTCAGTTGAAATTATAATATGTGTAATATGCACAATCTGATGCAAAAATAATCCATTTTCAGGCTCAGATGCAATTTTTAAAATCATTACAAATTTACACAAGTAAACAATGCTTTAACCTGACACATAATTTGAAATATAACTTTACTTACGAATTCCAATTCTTATCATTTTTTGGTCACATATTACTCAACTTTTTGACATACCATGCATGTATATGTCAATCATAATATATCTATTTCAAGTGTACAGGAAGCCACACATGTACAATTTGGCATTTTAAAACATCATATAAGCACACAAATTTCAAAATATATCACCTTATTCATAACCCAAAATAGATTAAAGTAAAATTTTGAAAAGTTAAAAAGTAAAATTTGATCCAAACTATCCAAAAGGTTGCACTTCTTCATCAAAGTGATCCACATGCCTTAAGAGAGAGTTAAAGTGACAGAAAATGGAAATGAAAGAATTCATTTTCTTCCATCTCCTTTCTTGGCTGAAATTGGAACCATCTTTTCACTATGAAAGGTCTTTCATACTTCCTTCATTTATCCACCCAAAAATCATCAAAATCCATAGTAAATATGTAATAAACTTCATCCTAAAATCTAGGAAGATTGAAAATCGAAAGTAAGAGAAAAAAAAATGGAAGAGAAGATAAAGGTTCAAAGGTGAATTTTAGAGTTTAATGGGAATGATGGAAGATTAAGTTAGGATACCATGTTACTTTATGTTTTTATGCTTTCTATTGTTTTGTTTGTAGGATTAGGTTAGAAATGAAAAACTGAACAGATTCAGTTTGTTTTTGTTAAATCATTAGGTTTTGTTTGGTTTTTTTAATCTATATAATTTTGGCTTTCTATTTAATTCAACTTTTTAAAGTAAAAAAATAAAAACAATTGAACTTATTAATTTATTAAATAAACTTTAATTTTATTGAGATTTAATTTACATTTTTCTACTCATATTTTCTTTCTTTCAAAAATTTCAATCTATTTTCTTTTCAAAATCAAGTAAAAAAGAAATCGATTAACAAAACCGAATCAAATAATTTCAATTTGATTCAATTCGTTTTTTCACCTACTTTAATTTAGTTCGATATTTAAAACTTTAAATTTTTTATTTTCAATTCTTTCAGTTGGGTGATTTTGAACGAAACGGAATATCTCCATAGTTCTAATTAAAAAAATATTTTACAAATCCTATTAAAATTATAAATCACAAATTTAATAATAATAATAATAATAATAATAAATGAAAGTGGTTGAAGGAGATAATGTAAATAATTATGATGGGATTATAAAACACATGGGTTAGTTTACAAGATAGTGAAACAAATAATATGGTGGGGGACACCATCATTACTAACTTGTTGCAGTTGACTATAACACTTTGGTAAATGTGGTTTTTTTTTTTTTTTAGTATCGAGCCTATGATCTAATCTTTCAGAATCATATGTAAATAAATTCGGATTTAATCTCAGTCAACAAGGACGAGTATTGACTCCCGACATTGGATCCAACAAGACTTACAAACCTTGATGCTCCTCCCGAAGGAAATAGAAATAGAAACACATAGACTAGAAATAGAACTGAACAATTATCAAAATTATGTTTATTTTGATAGTCTTTAATCTTATATATGCCTAACGCAAGCACACTTCAGGATCCATATGAAATCTCGATGGATCAACTCATGTTATGTATACATCTTTGTCCTTCATAACATTATTAAATGCGCTACTGACCCCTTTGCGAGATCTTTAATTACAAACATATTACATGTTAGCGAACAAGCTATATGTTTTTGCATCAAGAACAATCTGTCTAACAGATGCAACAGCCCCAATAGCCACTAGAATTGAAGAGACAAGACCTATAAATGTGTTGATCCAGAATACTAAGCTTTGTTTGGATGGTTTGAAAGTTACATAGTAGAACACCATTGGCAAAATGAAATCCAAAGGAATTATTCCAAGTGCTCCAAACAGGGCCAATATGTCTCCAAAGAAAGGTAACATTGCAGCAAGGAAAGTAGCTATAATAACTGTCAATGACCGAAATATCAACCTTGGCAACACATTGCGAATGGAGAATTGATCCATCTTTGTGTTTGCGAACCATTTCTCCAACAATTCATTTGTTGGTTGCAAGTAAATCTAACCCCAAAAAGGGAAAAAGTAATATTAAATGGTGAAAACCAAAAATATAATACACTAACGTTATTAGCAACTCAAATATTTCACCCATTTAATCGGTCTTTCAATAAATTTTTACTAATTGAGTATCCATATGCTACATAATAATAGATAGCTTTCTCATAATAAATAGACCAAAAACTTCAAACTCGAGACTTCGAACTCAAGACTTCGAACTCGAGACTTCGAACTCAAGACTTCGAACTCGAGACTTCGAACTCGAGACTTCATCCACCAAACTGGTGGTGAAGTAATTTAGTTAAGTCATTTGATGATTGATGCAGAAACAAGAAAGAGAGAGAGAAAAAAAACTTACCACAGTAATAGCAATTAGTTGCATGAGTGTGAAAACATTGGTTATCAACAAAAACCAAGAAGGCAACAATGGTTTGGCATGACCTGCAAAATTGGCAAGGATTGTGGCCTTAGCCTCACTCCCAAATGCCCAATAACCAGAGATTGCAACACTGAAATATGTAGTCACTATCACTCCATAGCACATGCACAAACCCTTCAACATTTTCCCCTTCACTGGAGGAGCCAATGTTGCCTTCAAAATATTCAATTATAAATGAAAACCTGAATCAACCATCTTCAATTTTAATTCTAACATGCAAATAAAATAAATGGAAAAAAAACCTGTATTTCAGGGATGATTCCACTTCCATATGTGGTAGATATTATTGAAATTGCATTAATAGCACCCAATACTCTATTTCCTGCAGACCCATTTATAGAGTAGTCCTTTGGAGGCGCATTCGTAGAATTTCCTGACAATATGCATCAAATGCACGTAAATTGCAGAGCGTTTATGAATTCTTACATAATCATGACTCGGATTCTTCTTACCGATGCGTATAGAACCAGCAGTGACACAAGCACTGTAAGCAAGGCAGAGGATCAAAGAGACAAGATTAATATGCCTGAGGGAGTGGAAGGATGGCATTTGAGCCAAAGCCAATGTTGAACCTCCAAAGATAATAATAAACTGGTAAAGCTTCATTCCTCCATTAGGGTTGTACAAAAGGTAAATGAACTGCAAATTAAGTATTAAGCATGGAGTCCTATAAAATTTGAATCAGACATTAAGAAACTGAGACAAGTAAGAAAAAGGTGGTAATAATAAAGAACTAACCTTAAGGCTTTGCCCACCAAGAAGTGTGCAAACAATAACAGCACCATAGCATATTGCAAATTGAATTGGACCCACAAAATACTTGCCCCATCCATGTCCTGCCATGCATATTGGAGTTTGTCGAAGTGAGCAAATTGGAAAATAAAATAAATAAATAAATCAGAATCACAATAGACATGGAGTTAGCAACAGTTATAAGTAAAAACCTAGAATGTCTGTGGCCATGTCTCGGAACCGAAGCTGACGATTTCCAAGATGTGCATGATGCTCCAAAACCACAGACAAGAGATTGTATGAGTAGAAAGTCACTAAAGCTGCAAAACTTATGCATAGAATTCCAGGGCTCCATCCCAGCATGGCCATAGCAAATGGAAGACTAAATATCACAGGACCAACAATGGATGTTGTCAAATGATATCCACAGTGTATCCATGTTCCTGAATTCAATTTCCCATTTCTATAGAAGCTTTCAAAGAAAAAGGGTAACAAGTGAAAAGAGATGAGATGGGTAAGAAATACCTTGTGATTTGAGGACAAAGAGTGCACCAGCATCAAGCTCTCCAGGATCAGAATCAAACCTGGCAGTTCCCTTATCTATGTCCATAGAGTTTGGAAACACGCTTTCAATCTCTCTCTTCATCTTCTCTCTCTATTTATGGATGAACAAGAAAAGCTGTTCTCAACGTATTCAGGGACAGAGTGCAAGAGAAATCAATCCATTTTTTGAATGAAAAGTTCCAAGGAGTGATGAATAGAAGTCAATTTGATTCACTGTATTTTGTTTTTTCTTTTGGTTGTTGTCAGGGCCATCAAATTCAAACCTCAATTTGAATTGACTTTTTTACCCTTAATTTTTTCTATAATGTCGAAACGCCCTCTCCTCCACATAAAAGCACGAAAAGCTGAGAAAACCGCCGCCCTCAGTGTTGAAGATAACTGCTGCTCTCTGCACATTACGAAGAGATAACACAGAAAAATGGCGAAGGGGGATGATGCAGTTGCGAGAAAGAAGAACAAAGCGAACAGAAAGAAACTGAATAGAGAAAACTCTAATGTTTCAGCTCGTGTTGCTTCCATTATCGCCGCCAAGAAGCGTCGCCAGGCCGGTAAACGCCGTATGTGCCAGGTAAACTGACACTTCTTTATTATTGTCTAAAAGTGAGTTCTCTAAATTTAGATGTTGTTCCCAAATTTTTGTTCCTTGATCATGATCAGACTCTGGTTACTGTGAAGATAGTATTTTTTTTTTCTCCCTCTTTTTCTGTTTGGTAGTGTGTCAGATTGGATTTGGAATGTTATTTGGAGGTGAAGCATATGAAAATTAAGATTGCTTTTAATGAGTTTGAACTTTGAAGTGGTATGGGTGAGACCCTGATCAGGAAATATTAATGTTAGAATCTTTATTTTCTAGCTATGGTTAATTATCAAACATGTCCTAGAAGCTAGTGGCTTGTCTATGTATCTAAGAATTTCGTTTGTTATGTTTTTATAACTGATCTTGCCTTGTGTTTGTTTAGCATAGTTTTTTTTTTATATTGGCCACGGATTATATGTGCTAAGAGTCACTTGAAATTTGGTTTAATATGTGCTGGAATCTCTCGACTCTGCACTTTAGTTCGTGATGGTTACGACATGAATTTCTCATTATACTTTTAACCCTTGAGAATTGAAATTTTACCACATTATTACCATTCTTCTAGTAGTATACAACAAATTTGGAAATTAAACCCAATTGTAGTTCAATTTTTGATATATTTTTTTAGCTTGGTGAGTTTTTTTTTTTTTTTTCTTCCAAAAATCAGCAGCTCCTGTAAATTATGTTTTACTTGATATCTTTAATTTTTCATACTTGATTCTTATGAAACAGGGAATGTGTTTCAGCCTTCCTACTCCAGATGATCCGTTCAATGATCGGCATGCTAAAATGGATTTTACAATAAAGGATAAGAAAAAGACTGTTTTAGCCCGAGGGAATAGGAGAGACTTTGCTAGGGCAAACAATGCTCCTTTGAGTCAAGACACCGATTGTAGGAAGAACAAAGAGATGGATCCTGTAGAACAGAAAAATGAGAAGCTTTTGCATTTTAAAAGTGAGATGAAAAGTCCAATCATTTCAAATTACAATTTAGGTAAGAAAAAACCTGTTGATTGTGAAACCAAAAAGATTCAACTGAATGAGAAAGATTGTAATCATCAACAACGGGCCTATGAAAACTCAGTTTGCCTATCGAAGTTTTTTATTTTATGCTTGAATGCAATAGAGAAATCATTGCATCTGGAGGATGCCTGTAATAATGAAGGCAAGCCTTTGTTTGCTAACCCTTGGGGAGTTGAATTTTTGAAATGCTATTCAACTGGAAAAGATATATTGGACACAAGTGGATCTTCTTGTACAACTGAGCAAATTGCATGGATGGTTTCTGTTGCTGCTGATACTATTGCAAGAAAAGAGAAAGAAGGTCTATGGTTTGCCAGTCCATTTCTTCTATTCCTTGTACCATCCCAAGAAAAAGCTGCCAAGGTTTCTCATTTTTTTAAGGATTCTTTCTTCTGATTTCGAACTTCTATAAAATAGGTTTATCATTAGTTTTCATTATGCAATGGTTGTGGCATTCACATGTTGGTTTTACTAGCCTATTGATCAGAGTGGCACTTTATTTACTCTTAATGCATGTTAAGATGTTATGAATTTTTCAGCATGCATAATTTACCAAGAAAACTATTTAAGATGAACTCAACTTAAATGTCCTATCTCAACGATTTTGTCATGCTATTTACATGAAATGGAAGTTACTTGTCTTGGAATTCTGATTGTACACCTTCTAAATTATGTTAGGTACGTACGGTTTGCAAACCTTTGAAAGATCTTGGTATACATACAGTGAGTTTACATCCTGGTGCCTCTTTGGATCATCAGATTCAAGGGTAATATCAGCTTCTATTTTTTTAATTCATGTGGATTCATTGTTTTCCTCTCCATGCTGTGTATCTATGTGTGTGCATGAGTGCATTATGCTGATATGTTTATTTATTCTCCTGCTTATTATCAATGCGTTGCCTATGGAGTATTTACATCTTTGTTTTGTGTTAAGTGAATCATCATGTCTCTTAACTGTACATCTATTTCTACTGTTTCTAACAATTGACTTCATCTTTTTCTCCTTGTTATATGCCTTTTCTTCTTGTATATAGCCTGAAGAGTTGTGAACCTGAGTTTCTTGTTTCCACACCTGAGAGACTTATGGAGCTTGTTTCCTTGAAGGCCATCGATATATCTGGGGTCTCCTTCTTGGTAATGTTGTAACCATTTATATTACGAATTTCTTTTTTGTACTTTACCCAAAATCTTTATTGTCTGATTATTTCATAAACAGTTTGTAAAAGGAATTTTTTGGAGACAATACGATAACAGGTTAAATTGTCTCCAATTTCTTATACGTACAGTTAGTTTTCTATTTCTGGATCGTAATTTTATGAAATGATGTTCATTGTTTTATGGGAACTTGCGAAATTATCCTGAAATGCTTTTCTGTATGGTATTATATGCTTATTTATAGAGTTACAAGGCCTAACTGACATCACTAATGGTAATCAGTAATGCGGTTGCTAGATTGATTTACAATGTTTCTGTCTAGTCAAGGATCTTTTCGTGCAATTTTATCTCTCTTTTTTGTTGCAGAAATGCTATAACTTCTTCCTTATTCAGAACACTTTATAGTTCCCCACTTCTTTTTTCCAATTTATTATATATACACACAGTGTTCTAGTGACACATAAACTGTTTCAAATGTCTTGTTTGGAAACTCTTTTCTATTTATTTATTTATTTACTTACTACAGTTGGAAATCATACTTAATTATGTGGTCTTTGTTTAAGCACAACCTTTGTTTGGCATCCTCAGCAACATAGTTGTCAAATCGAAAATTGAAATCTTAATTTTTTGAATTGAGAATCGAATTGTAAGATTTGGTACTTTTAAAGTATGTATATATATATATTATTAATTTTATTAAAAAATAATAAACATTTAGTATTGTGTGTATGGATATGCTAAATCATATACTAAACATAAAATCAAAATAAACCTAATAACTTTTTGTTGTGATAAAGCTCAATGTGTCAAACTAGTAAAATAAAATTTTAGAACAAATAATTAAAACTATCTTAGTATCTTAGGTCATTTGCTCTTTTTTTTTTAATTAATTTGTTGTCGTTTTCTTGAGTTCTCTCTCTCTCTCTCTCTCTCTCTTTTAATTGGGTCATTGAATGCCCTTCTCCTTTGTGAATTAGTGAGTCAATCGATTCATTTCAATTCACATGATTCACCTCTGATTCATACGATTCTTGGTCGATTCTTGACAATTTACGATTCACCTATCGACTCGTATCAAAAAGCTAACAATTCGATATGAATCTTATGACTCGTATCGTGAATCATACGATTCTGACAACTATGCTCATGAGATGTTTTTCAATATTTTTGAACTTAATGATGATGACAATATGCTTTGGTTTTATCAATATTCTGAGTAGCATTAGTTGCTATGAATAAGATATTCTATGACCAATTTAGCTAATCAAGATTATTTTATTTATTTTATGTGTGGACAGGTTGTTGATGGACCAGATTGTCTTTCTCATGATGGTTATCTTGATACTCTAAAATCCATCAGGGAATGTATTTCTGGGAATCCTAACACTGTGGTTTTCAACAATTTCTTTAGTTATGCATTTGTTCCGGCTCTGCAAAATCTTCTATCAGGATCAATTCAGAGATTGTCTCTCTGTCATTCCATTTGCAGTCTGAGTGCATGCATTGTCCAAACCATAAATGTTTGCACTTCTGAAGATGAAAAACTTTTAAAGGTATGAATTGCAATATTGAAACCAAATTCTCTCCCCATATATTGGTTTGTAGGAGTAATTGCTTGGCTTTTTCTCCCCTATATGAACTCTGAAGCTGCTTGTAAACCTCAGAGCGTGAAGTGAGCTTCCTATACTTCATGTTTGGTGCAGTATCCCAGTCACTCGTTACTTTAATAATTGCCACATATGAAGGATGGATTCATCTTTCACCTTGTGCTGAAATTAGAAAAGAAATTTGTTTATAGTGTGCATCTATCCTGGATTCTGTCCTTGTTCCATTATGTTATTCAGCATTGTCCTTTTCATCCAACTCAATATCCCACAATTATTTTTCTGTGGATCACTTTATCTTTTTAATTTTTAGTTATGGATTTAGATTGCATTGCCAATGTGTTGGTTTCTGATATGTCATGTGGCTTATTTATCTAGTTGTTAGCACTCTTCCTGACGTCCTGCCTAGTAGTCAGCACATAAGCGGTGTTAGTAAACACAGAATCTGTGTTGTTAAGGGCGCCAGGGGAGGTGCCACCTCCTCGCCTCACTTGATTGAGGTGAGGCACCCTTCAAAGAGGCGACACCTCTGACTCGGAGGCGCCAGGCAAGAGGCACTAGAGGCGTTGCCTCATTGAAAGAACAGTAAGTTTTTTCTTTTTTTGGTTTGTAAATACCTTTAAACAGCAAAACGAAGGTTCTATCCTCTCCCAGTTTGTTTCAAATAGCGGCCAGCAGCCCCAAAGAGTATTTTCTGCCCTCTTAACAACAACCAGATAAATCTTTCTTTTTTCCTTCTCTCTCTCTCTCGTCTTCTTCTTCCTTTCTCGTTTTGTTCCTCTCTTCTACCTGCTGAACAGGGTAAGCACAGAAGGAGGTTCCTTTTTTTTAAAAGTATCTCTCTTTCTTCTCTGTTCTTTCCTCGTCTTTTCTTCCTTTTTAAAATGACAACTGTGGAAGCATATTTTTATTTTAATTAGTATGAACCTGTACTTGTGCATATGCATGCATATTTATTCATAATTGTGTGTGTATATATATATTTATGTAAATTAAAGCTATGGCACCTCACTTCAAAAAGTAATTAAAATGTAATTAGTAAGATCCATTTTTATTTATATTAATAGGCATTATATTTAATTAATTTTTGTAATGACCGCCAGCTTGAACCATTGATTCACTGGTTGGATCATCTGTACATTGTTTGTTGGGTCAACCTATGGTCCTATTTTTTCTTCTTTTTCTCCGTTGTTTATTTGGTCTATTAAATCATGCGATTTAGTATTTGTAGAAAAACTTTGACAAAAAATAATTTTGCAGGGCCTCCAAGTTTTGCATGATACTCTGGAAGATCCACTTTTCAACCATAATCTAAAGGTTCTATACATAGTTGGGGAAGATGGCAAGTCTGCTAATTTAGTTAAGATTCTCGAAAGCAATGGTTATTCTGTTTCAACAGGCTCAGATTGTGATATTCCAGATGTTGATAGCAGGTCGGTATGAAAGCCTTGAACCTTTCACAATATTCTGCTGGTTGTTATCTAGTATCCACTTCTTGAATTTGAATTCGTCAGTCTTCAAGTTGAATTTCTCCTGCAACTCTTTTACTGTGTGTTTCTTTGCGTCTAGCTATCTAATACGTCATCTCTTGTTATGCAACTTACATTAGTCTTTTTATCATTTTTTTCAGCACGGATTCAGATTGCAGATTAAAACCTACGATCTCCCTGATAAATGCAGAGCACATCAGTACTGCTGATTTAGCCATCTATGATGTCGTAATTTTAGCCAATTTTGTTCTCTCAATTGACATTTATGTTCAAGTGCTGACAAGAATGGCTCGGCACACTACCCGTGGTGTTTTGCATAGCATTTTGACTGAAGAAGATGCAGTACTTGCTGGATCATTGATTGAAATTCTGGAACAGTGTGGCCAGGAAGTACCCAACAGCCTCAGGACATTGCATATTAGATCATCCATGTTAGAATCATAAAGTTTTTAAAAATTGAATTTCTTCTTTTTAACTTTTTTTTTTATTCCTGCTTCCTGAAAGTTTGCTTCCAATTCCTTCTACATCCTAAGATTTCTCCGCCAGAAACAAGTGATTGAGAATGTCAAATTCAATATTTCCATGCTTGAAGCTCTTGCAATGGTACTAGGAACTCCTGAAGTAGGATCATTGATCAATGGTAAGGATAATTATGAACTTTAGTGTTTAAAATTCGGTTTGGTGGATATCGTAATTGTTCCTAACAGATTTCTTCATTTTCTGGAAAATTTTGGTGGACTTGTCTTCTAGTTCGTGATATATAATGAATGATTCTTGAGTTTTCAGGTGTAAGTAGCAGGGAGCTTGCAGAACTTAAATATAGAAATGAAAATTCTGAAACTTTCTCTAAAATTATATAATTATTTTGATTTATTAATGAATTTAAAGATTCATTACACTGTTAGTTTGGATATCAATTGATAAATTATAAAATTGTTTTATTTTTAATACATGTTTGATAAATGAAGTTTGATATCGTCGTCGTCTCAACCAAATATTTGTTATCTTTGTTTTTTTTTTTAAGGTTTGTAAAGATCTGAATTGAAGTCTGCTATTTGTTAACTTGTACTATAGAATTAGCTTTTGATTGTTTGTCATGATTCATTTATGAACAATTTTATCCTTAAAAATTATAATTATATATAGAGAGAGAGAGAGTAAAATTCATCTTTAAATGTTAAAATTATTTCTAAAAAGCTTTTATATTTGTAATACTAACGAGAGGGCACTTCTTCTAGAAAGTGATACTTTTACAACCTGTTAAATAAATAAATTAATTAAAAGAATCATAACGCAGTCACATATTCGCAGGATGACAGAGAGACGCAGCTTTCCCCTCCAACATGGAAAAGGACAGCTACGTGTTTTATTTTTTCACGAATTTCTACTTTTAGTTTCTAATTTAATTTATTTATTTTCTTTTTGATCTTTTCAATATTTAAAATAATTCTTAACACGCAACAACTAATTGTGATGCAAAAGCAGTTCTAATTGTAAAAGTAAAAAGTAAGCCTAAAAACAAGCTTCAATTAATAGAACTTAATTCCATACAGGTAAAAAAAAGAATTGCCAATATTAACACAAAAAGCTGCTGGTGGGGTGGGTATTGAAATGGTCACATTTTCAACAAAACTAGCAAAAACTACAATCAATTGATTTCCATTATGCAAGTACCTAAAAATGATCCAAATACACAGTACCTGTAATTAAAATCTTAAACAACTGCTCCTCTGCATGTCTGAAACTTTTAAGTTTGTACTTCTTTTCAAGCTTAATTTTTAATATCATTCTTTCATCTGACGTTGTAAATTCATAATGCAAATGAGTTGGGAAGGGATTCAAATCACCCACAAAGTAATTTACCAACTTGATGTATTGATTGAACTTTAAAACTGCCAGAAAAATCCTGGAAACTACAAAACTTTAGCAAGCCTTTTGCTTGAATTGAGGTTGGTTGCTGCAATAAATCCATCAAACTTCAGACAGATTCTCACTTTTTTGCTGGAAATATACAGCGTCAAAAATGAAATGCTTGCAGCATTATTTTGACTAATCCAAGGGATGTAATTATTTTATGAACCGCACCTAATTTCTACATGTTCGCTTCCTGGTAACTCCGGTCCAACGTCTCCAATATGTCGTAATGACCATATCCATGAAACAGCACATTAATGGGATTCACTTGATCTTTACGATACTCTTCACCATAATTTGATATTTTTACCAAATTACCTGATGTCCTATCTATCATGAAGACGGATATCATAGTCCTGAGCCAGCCAGTGAGAAGATTTGTCAGTTTCTGATATCACAATTAAAATGAAAGAAAATAGGAATCAAAACTCAGCAAGAAAGTCCAATAATGATGATGAGAGCATCTTTGAGCAATTGATTGAAAAGCAACGGAATTCTATTTTCACTGATATCATTCTTTTTTATTTACTTGAGAAATTGTCAGGCAAATTAAACCAACAAATGTTTTACAAGATTGCCAAACATTTCCTCCCTTGACAATCAGAAATCAAACAAGTATAAAATTCTGGCTCAAACACGCATTAATAGAAATTGAATTCATTGGAATACAATGGGATCATTCTGACACTTAATCCTACTGGTTATCTTCAAGATGCTCTGAGAACAACTAATAATGGCCAGTCAAGGATTGGCTACAAAATTGTGTAAAAATTGCTCCAAATTCATGTTATAGCAATTAAAGAATATGAAAAGATATGAAAATGTTTAAAACTCACTTCAAAACATGTGAAGCCATGAGCAACTCAGGTTCTCCACCCCAAACATAAGGCTGTTGAATTCTCTTGACGTACGCATCAAAATCCCCTTCTATAAACCTAAATTGGTTACAGATAAAAAAAATCGAAATTACTATCATTCTGATCCTTTTCTTTCATAAGCCAATAATAGGGAGCTTGCAAATTCTACTAGCACAAAGTTTACCATTCAGTTTCTTCACGCCTCTTCAAAAGCTCATTCACCACCTACCAAGTCTAACTGTTAGTTATCACTGGCAGAAGATATCTAGGCATATATATGGAGGGAATATTGAATTCTGATCAATATGAAACTTACTTGAGCTCTCAATTCATCAGCGAGTTCTCTTTGTCTATTTTCATCAGGGGCTTCTTCACCACTTCTCAAACAAGCACCGTGAGCTATCGCTCTAAACAAGCATCTCCCATCAGCCAGCACCCCTGCACCAGCTTTCCCTTAGATTATATGCATTCAATAAAATTTTGCTCCTGCTCATCTCTCTTTCTATCCATTTTTATATAAACACATGCTAAAGAAAGTTAATTCCCACTTCAAGAAAAAAAATTGAACTGATTATAATATCAACCAGAAACATGAATTCAGTCACTGAAAACATAAAATATTTTCACATCATTAAGAAGAATTATGAAGATTGAAGCGGGGGGGGGGGGGGGGGGGGGGGGGGGGGGGGGGGGGGGGGGGGGGGGGGGGGGGGGGGGGGGGGGGGGGGGGGGGGGGGGGGGGGGGGGGGGGGGGGGGGGGG
>CAOGCB010477530.1:0-15701 GCA_948266635.1 Cnidoscolus chayamansa | reverse complement strand
AATGATGAGTAGATCTATGTGATTTTGATTTGGATAAATCTCTTTATAATTTTATTTTTACTTTTTTATATATAGAACATTAGAACACTATGATGATCTATGTGATTTTGATTTGGATAAATCTCTTTTTTATATCTATTACATAGTTCTATCTTTTATGTATTCTATCGTGTTAGTGAAAATAACATATTTGTTTTTTTGTTTAAGTATTTTTTATGTTTATCAAACTAGTTAAAATGTGATATTTTTATGTGGGATTAAGTATGTGTGTAATTGTGTATATATATAAAAAATTATAAAAAAAATTGGCTTTGGCGCCTTTTTGAAAAAGGCTCTCGCCTCGCCTCGCGCCTCGCGCCTAAGGCTATAGGAGCTCCTATCGCCTTAGTGTCGCCTCGCGCCTTGATAACTTTGACCGTTCCGCCTCCGATCACCGGTTGTTGAGTTTTTTCCAACTATTCAACTTGCATTTTTGTCCTAATTCTGGCTATTTGATCAGTTGCTGTTGATTCATCATTACTAGGTTATTGTTCCTTTTCTTCTTGGATCAATTTGTTATTTCCTTTTTCTGTTACTATAGGGATACCAACAGACATCCAAGACACTAAATTAGGGACAGTTAACATTGCTAATGACAATCCGCACCTTCAAATTAGCCCAATTAAACTTGATGGCAGTGATAGTTAGTTAGCGTGGTCTAGATCAGCTTTGTCATTTATCAAAACCCGCCGATTGTAAGGATATATTAATAGAGAAAAGACCAAACCAGATGTTTCTACCACTACATTCAGTCAATGGGATTCTGAAAATTCCCTTTTTATGTCCTGACTGATCAATTCCATGTAGCTTCAAATCTCCAAACATTATTGATTGTTGGATACTACAGAAAAAATTTGGGAAGCTGCAGCTCTTACCTACTCACACATAGGTAATGATGCTCAAATTTTTGAAATTCGTAATAAAATCCATGGCACAAAGCAAGGTGAGCTGATATTCTCTCAATATTATTCTAAATTGAGTGGATTATGGCAGGAATTTGATTATCATCAAGACTTCCAAGTGGATTGTACTTGCGATGTAGTGAAATTTCATCAGCTTGTACACAATGAGCGGGTCTATGATTTTTTGGCCGGATTAAACATTGAATTTGACCAGATAAGGGTCCAAGTCCTTGGTACTCTTCACCTTTTCCATCTATTGGGCAAGTTTATGCGCTTGTACAGTAGGAAGGAAGCAGGAAGAGTGTCATGCTTTATTCATCCCCAATTGAAAAGTTTGGATTGACAGCTTCTACTACTCTTGAGCAATCCAAGGCTTCTAGTTCTAATAAGGATCACCTGCACTGTGATCATTGTGGGAAGCCTCGACATACTGGAGAGATGTGTTGGAAGTTCCATGGTCGATCTTCTCTTGGTTGTGGGGGAAGAAAGATAACTCTTCCAAATCTCAAGCACACTTATTAGAGACGATGGAGAACAACACAACATTAGAAAACACTTTTTCACCTATCGAGATCTAGAATCTCAAGCGACTCCTGTCTCAACTTGATTCGATAAGTGCCACCTCAAATCTTGTGCACTCAGGTAATGCATCTACTGCTCATTTTGATTCATGGATAATTGATTCTGGTGTGAATAGACACATGACAGGCAATTCTCAAGGCTTTTGTAATTACTATCCATGTCTGGGACCAAAAATTGTGTGAACATTTGATGATTCGTTAACACCTGTGTATGGAACAAGTTCTATTACTTGTGCTCTCAACCTTAACTTATCCTTTGTGCTTCATGTTTCTAAATTCCCTGTTTACCTCTTATCTGTTAGTGCCATCACCAAAGTACTCCAGTGTAAGATTGAGTTTTTTCCTGATCGTTGTGTTTTTTAGAATCTTTACATAGAGAAGCATATTGGAACTGGTAGACTACATGATGGCTTATATATGGTAGATGGGAAGCTCCATATCAAGCCATTTTTGGAAGAAATAAGGATGTTAACCAAGAAATAATTCGGTTATATAGACAGTTAGGACATCCATCCTTTTATGTCTTAGAAAAACTTTATCCTGATTTGTTCTCGAATGTTAAGTTTGATTCCGCTTTTTGTGACGCTTGTGAGTATGCTAAACATACCCGAACTTATTTATCTTCTAGTAATAATAAAAAGATCATTCATTTTATGTTCATTCATTCTGATGTTTAGGGACCAACTGAAACTGCCTCATTATCTGGTTGTCGGTGGTTTGTCACTTTTATTGACTGTTGCACTAGAATGACCTGGGTATATTTGATAAAAGCAAAAAAGTGAAGTTTTCTCTTGCTTTCAGTCATTTTATAAAATGGTTTGTACTCAATTTGATGCTAAGGTAAAGATATTGAGAACTGATAATGGTA
This sequence comes from Cnidoscolus chayamansa, assembly GCA_948266635.1. Lineage (NCBI taxonomy): Eukaryota > Viridiplantae > Streptophyta > Magnoliopsida > Malpighiales > Euphorbiaceae > Cnidoscolus > Cnidoscolus chayamansa. The sequence continues at coordinate 13,311 of CAOGCB010477530.1, read as the reverse complement.
CATAATATATGGATCGCAGATTTGGTTCTTATTTGGAGAATTATGAGATTATCCATCAAACTAGTTGTCTATATACAAGTGCTCAGAATGGAGTGGCTGAAAGAAAAAATAGGCATCTCTTAGAGGTTGCTATGATCTCTAATGTTCACAATGAATCTACCTAAACCTTATTGGGGGGATTCTATTCTAGGAGCTACTTATCTCATCAACAGAATGTCTCTTCGTTCTCTTGATTATAGGAGTCATTTAGCGCTCTTAACAAAGAAAAATATATATATTGTTCCTCCTAAAGTGTTCGGATGTATGTGTTTTGTTCATACTAGGAATGTTGGAAAATTGGATCCAAGGGCACTTAAGTGTGTATTCATCGGATATTCTCCAACCAAGAAGGGCTATAAATGTTACCATCCTCTATCCAAGAAATACTTTGTTAGTATGGATGTTACATTTAGAGAATCTGAACCTTGCTTTGGTATAATAGGATCACCTCTTCAGGGGGAGAATCATGAACTGGAAGAGGTGACATCTAATCCTTTAGTGCTTGATGATCTTACCCAAGAAGAGACTGATACTCAAGAGAAGACTATTGTCCAGGGGGAAACTATTGTCCAGGGGGAAACTATTGTCCATGGGGAAACTAGTACTAAGGGAAAGTCTATTGTCCAGGGGGAGACTAGGAAATCATTATTGGACAAACCATATCTGATGACTTATTTAAGGAAGAAGAAAAAAGAAGCCATTATGCAGCCTGCTCAGTGCCAAGAATCCGCTTCCTCTAATAAGTCATTTTTTCCAGAATCTAGTGATGATTTACCTATTGCTCTCCGAAAAGGAGTCTGGTCTTGTACCCAACATTCTATCTCTAACTTTGTGTCTTATGACTCCGTGTCACCTGCCTATAGAGCCTTTGCCTTGTCTATTTCCTCTATTTCTATTCCATAGGATTGGAAGGAAGCTATCAAAGATTCTAGATGGAAGAAAGTTATGATTGAGGAGATGAAGGCACTGGCAGAAAATGAGACTTGGGATCTTGTTACTCCACCTGATAAAAATCCAGTTGGCTGCAGATGGGTGTTCGCACTGAAGCGTCATGCTAATGGCTTCATTGAATGATTCAAGGCAAGATTGGTAGTAAGAGGATTCAGTCAGACATATGGAGTGGATTATTAAGAAACTTTTACTCATGTTGCCAAGATGAACACGATCAGAATCTTGTTATCATATGCAGCCAATCTTGATTGGGATGTGCAGCAATTTGATGTTAAAAATGCATTCCTACATGGTGATTTAGAATAGGAAGTGTATATACAGATTCCGCCTGAGTTTGATGACGAGAAAACTCAAGGGAAAGTATATAGATTGAAAAAGGCCTTGTATGGTCTAAAACAATCTCACAAAGCCTGGTTTGACAGATTCAATAAAGCCATGATCATGTTTAGATATGAACAAAGCAATGCTGGTCATACCCTCTTCATTAAACATCATGAGCATAAGATTACTCTTCTTAAAGTATATGTTAATGATATAATGATGACAAAGAAGAAATGGCTCGATTGAAGGAAAAATTGGCTCAAGAGTTTGCAATCAAAGATCTAAGCAGACTGCAATATTTTTTGGGAATTGAAGTCTCCAGATCAGGAAAAGGAATCTTCATTTCTCAAAGAAAATATATCCTAGATCTCTTGGAAGAAACTGGTATGCTGGGCTGTAAACCGGTAGACTCACCCATTGAGAGCAACCATAAGCTGCAAGTAGAGACTAGGGATTCAGTTGATAAAGGGAGATATCAAATATTAGTTGGAAGACTCATTTATCTCTCACATACTAGACCAGACATAGCTTATGCAGTCAGCATGGCTAGCCAATTCATGCATAATCCACGAGAGTCTCACATGCATGCTATTATTCGCATTTTGCAATATTTTAAGTTTGCTCTAGGAAAATGTCTCCTTTTCTCAAAATATGGCCACCTCCACATAGAAGCATTTACTGATGCTGATTGGGCTGGATCTCTAGACGATAGAAGATCTACAACTGGCTATTGTACATTCGTGGGATGAAATCTGGTCACTTGGAGAAGCAAGAAGCAAAGTGTAGTTGCCAGATCAAGTGCAGAAGCAGAATTTAGAGCTATGACTCAAGGTATCTATGAACTTCTATGGCTTCAAAAGTTATTAAAGGAGCTGAAATTTTCTACAAGTGTTAAATCATCTCTGTACTGTGATAAGCTGCCATCAGTATAGCTCACAATTCAGTACAACATGATCGTACGAAACACATTGAGATTGATAGATACTTCATCAAGGAAAAACTTATTGGTGGCATTCTTGAGCTTTTCCATGTTACATCTGACAAGCAGCTGACTGATGTCTTTACTAAAAGGCTTATCAACAAGACCTATCACAACTTCATTTCCAAGTTGGGTATGTGTAATATATACGCCGCACCAACTTGAGGGGGAGTGTTAGTATGTATGACCAAGTCATAGTTGTTGGCTATAAGACTAGGTCCCATAATTGAGTCATAAGTTAGATATGTTTTCTAGTTTTCTAGTTTAGTTGTTTATTTTTTCAAGGATTCCTCTTGAATAAATACACATACAGATCTAAATAAAACATCACATTATCAAAAATCTTCAACATCAACGTCATTATTTTTTCTTAGATATTATTATTTTGCCCAAAACAAATATGGGTTGCTTTGTTTTGCACTTGAACACCCTCTTTTCATTAGTCTTTTGCATGGAACCCAAGCTAATGTCATACTGATACTGTGCTTCAGACTATGTTATTAGGTTCTATAGACTGGGGAGCTACAAGGAACATGAGTCCCTTTCTTATCACAAGTCAATGGAACCTATCATATAGCAAGTCTTGCTCTGCTTTTGGGATGCTTTCCCTTTGCAAAATGGATAGACAACAACATGCATTGTCTTGTTCTTGTAGAAAACTTGTATTCATTCTAATATATCACAATGACATTGGTTAAAATCATAATTGCTAAAAGTTTATGTGATTATCAGGGTCTAAAACTGTCAGCGCCTCTTGCAACTGGTCTTATTTTGGTCTCATGTTGCCCTGGAGGTCAGGCATCAAATGTTGCTACCTATATATCTAAAGGAAATGTGGCACTTTCAGTTCTTATGACAACGTAAGTGTAATTTGTATTCATACATTTTTGTTTGTTAGGTTGATCATCTATGGCCAACTTTTGTTTCGGTTTGTCTTTAGGCTGCTTAATTTGATGTTCTTGCTCACAGTATGGATCAAGAGTTCCGACTTGTATTACATACATGTGATGTTATTTGACCAGAAAGTTGGTGGTTCTTTGAATATAGAAACGTTTCGTTAATGTTTTCTTTTCCCTTTGTGGATACATTTACCACAAAGTTATCCAATGTTAAGCATAAGTACGCATAAAATGGCTATTCATGGAAGCATGATTAACTAAATTCTCTCCTTTACAATGAAATACGTTGAGTTCCATACAATTGTAGAAACTAGCGAAGTCTTGGGATTTATGGTTATCTGCCACTTATTTTTATGCCACGCGCTGAGTGTTCTAAAAGTGAAGTTACACAAGAAATTTCTGTTCATAACGGTTTGTACACGATATTTAGGTTGAAATTAAGGGAAAAATAATCTCTCTTAGTTGTTCTATTCTTCAAATATAAACGTGAGAAAATGCATATAGCTGAAAATATTGATCTTTTTTTTATATATATATAAAATTTTTATCATGATTGTCAAATGTATTTGTGACAGAGTATCAGAGCGAGTGGCTTCAGCTTATAGAGAAGAAAAATAATTTGTGAAACATCTGTAAATTTTGGATTTCATTGTTAGACCTTTTTCCTAATTCTTTTTCTAGATTTATGTAGGTGTTCAACAATTGGAGCTATTGTCATGACACCACTCCTAACTAAGCTTCTTGCCGGGCAGCTTGTTCCTGTTGATGCTGCGGTATGTTGGAAAGACTTGATGATTGCCTATATAAACACTAGTAAATTTTTTGTGCAACAGAAAATTTGATGCCTGGAGGAAACAAATATAACAACTGACTTGATACATCAATCAAATTGATGGCTGCCCCAATGAAAAATTCCCATGATTGCTGTACATGTCAGGAATAGCATTTTAATAACGTGTTTCTATGTTCCATGAATGCATAGATATGTATAGTATGGTAGACTTCCTACCAAAGGGAATAATGTCATCAAGGTGCTATTCAGCAGTTATCCATTCTTAACTGGGAATTATTGAATTCTTACATCCATTTTTATTTTATGTGGCATTTTCTTATATATGCTGACATTTCATATGACAGTCAACAGATTTCAGCTGAACGTTAATATGAGAAATATGAGGGTGGAAAACATGCTGCACTCAAGGCTGTCTGTGATAGTTACAAGAATGTTTAAAATTTCCCAGCATTTATATATGCAAAATAAAGTTTATTTGTTTTAAAACCTTTGTTTCTCTGCCATATTTTCAGGGCCTGGCTATTAGCACATTTCAGGTTGTGTTAGTGCCAACTATTGTTGGAGGTAATGAAACGTGTTAAAAGATTTTTAAGCATTTAAGTTGGCTTCATTGAAAATGGCATTTGTTTAATGGGTTATAAAAGTTTGTTCTGCACAGACATAATAATACTCAAGTTCTTACTTTGTGGCAGTGCTATCAAATGAATTTTTCCCTAAATTCACTTCAAAAATAATCACAGTAACGCCTTTGATTGGAGTTATTCTCACAACCCTACTCTGTGCAAGCCCTGTAAGTTTCAAATATGTTTATTAAGTACCTAATATAGCTTTGTCATGGAATTTCGATCATTTGTAACAGTTTCTTCAGTAATGATTTAACATAGTAATTACTATTTCTAAGATTGGACAAGTGTCAGATGTGTTGAAAACCCAAGGAGCTCAACTGATACTCCCAGTGGCTGTCCTGCATGCTGCTGCATTTGCTCTTGGTTATTGGCTGTCAAAAATATCATTTGGTGAATCCACATCACGTACTATCTCCATAGAATGCGGGATGCAGGTAAATATGAGTTATGATGATTTTCTAAGAAGTTTCCTAGTATTTTCCATGATAGAACCACTCACCTCCCTCAATCCCCAGCACACTAGTCTGCTAATTTTGATGCTTTTTTGGGCAATTGGCATGTATATGACTGTATGTAGATGTACCAACATCTATAATTTCTATATATTGATCGGGAAAGTAGTGTCGAGACCTTTAAGCAATCACAGCTCTTTCTTGATTTCTTTCTGTTTGGAAAATTAAGATTACAAGTGAAAATACGAAATAAAAACATTATGCTATATTATACAAGACAGTTTGCAACCATCGATCATATTTTTCAGATGTGCAAAATATGGAAATTGTTACTTCTAAATTCCTGGTTAACCTTGCCAATTATCTTGCATTAAGATTACTTAATCAGCAACTTGCAAAGACGATAATCCTTGCCAATTTTTTGGTTTAACAGAGTCGCAGAAGCTTCAAAATTTTCCATTTATATTACTGACCATTTACTTCAATAAAAACTTTGCTGAACCCATTTGCATTTTACATGACTCATCTTCTAGTTGTAGTTGTTTACACACATTTGAGTTTCTAGATTTAGTTTTCTTAACTCTTTCTCTAACTCTTTCCTATGCATCTGCAGAGCTCTGCACTTGGATTTTTGCTTGCGCAAAAACATTTCACAAACCCTTTAGTGGCTGTACCTTCGGCTGTTAGCGTTGTTTGCATGGCGGTAAGAACTATGCTCATGGAGCTCCAGATGATTCTGTTTAGGCAATCTACATGGAATGAGAAGCCAATAAACATTAAACAATAGAAAATAATAGATCCTACAAAATTAAAAAAAGTGAAAAACTACCATGCAGTTTTTTTAGATAACTATATTTTATACATATTAAAGCTGTGTCATTTAGTGACATAGATTCACTGGTTTACAATATAATTTTCCTAGCCACTTTGAATCATTTTGTTGTACCTTCAGTTGGAATTACTTGCACAATCTCATTATCTTCCTTGTTCTGCCTACAGCTTGGTGGAAGTGCTCTTGCAGTGTTTTGGAGGAACAGACCAATTCCTGTTGATGACAAAGATGACTTCAAGGAATAGTAGTCCTTACTTTCTTGGAATACACCTAGCAATGGATGGAAACTCCTCCATTTCCACTCACCTGTTATGTTTGCAGACTTCAATTTTATTTTATGGGTGAAGTAGAAGTTCTGGATTCAGGTAGATCATAAACATTGAAACTGAGAGAATGTGAATGTAAATTGAATTTCTTTAAAATTGAGAAATCATAGAATGTTAAATTTGGGATCACATCAACAAAATCTTTGTAGCCACTTTGGAGATGTCCTATCACTGATTAGTGGAAAGATAGATGAAAGGCCCACACACTTCACCAGTCTCTCCTTAACTTTTCTAGACATTTGCCTAAACCTTCTTCCCATAAATATAACTTCTTTTTTCTGCCCAAAAACGCAAATCACACACATTTTTTTGCACAATTTTGCTCCACAGAATATAGTTTTTTTTTTTTTGGTCTCAGAATTGATATACCAGACAATATGAATATTTACAAAATCTTATCTATTTTTTATGTTTAAATTTATATAAATAAATTTAAGCAAGAGGAATGCTGAAATTTTAAAGAGCAGAGAACTCTAATATTATTTTTGCACATAAAAAAACCAATAATAAGGCCTATTTTATAGGCTTACAATCAACCAAAAATTCAGGAAATAAAACAACTAATTGATACTTATTTGACTAGAATAACCATAGAAAATGACTCCTATTTATCAGCTAACCACTCAACTAATTTCAGAGCTTGTTGCAGTATTTTCCTACAACTAATTTTTAATCATATCTCAGGGAAATGTTGAAAGTTGATACAAGAATTTGTTCAAAGATATTTTGATTCTTGATTTTTTGCAAATATTTACTTATTTTTTCCCTTAAATCTCTATTTTCCGTTAGCCAAATACATATGTTAGCAATGGAAAAAAATTGGTGATTTGTTTAGTGCTTTTAGTCTATCTTAGTACCTCGTAAGCCTATATAGGCACACTCAATTCTTGAAATACACAGAAACTTGCATCAATTTTTTGCAACTTTGTGTCTCATGATTTGATAGGTCCCAAACAAGGCTATAAGTGAACAAAATGTTCTGTTTAGGGTGAGAAGACAATAATTGATTCTTTGAAATATCCTCCTTTATCGACAGCAAACAACAGTTTAAATGCAAATGAAATTTAACAACTATCCTATTTCCTCGAACATGATTTGAGGGACTAAAATAACTACTAAAAATAAACAACTGCATAAGATAACCACTAAAACTAAACAATTGCATGATCTAAAATAACAACATTAACAAATAATCCTATTCTTATGTTGCAAGTTTGTGAACCACCTCATCAGCAAATATCAAGGTCTTCATTGATTGTACTTGGGATTGCTTTTAGGTACATGTTTGGAATGACGTGGTGCATTAATACCCCTTCCATTGGCAACAACCTTGTCCTCAAGGTTGAAAATAGGGAAGCGATCCATGATACTTGTGGAATCCTCCCATGTGGCATTGTTGATAGATAACTTTTTTTCCATTTGAGAATAACTTGCTCAATAAATTTTGACCCCTATTTGACATATAGGTCTCCAATACACTTTTAGGTTCCATCAAAAGATTCCCATTATTAGTCATAGGTGGGAGATCTGAGCTAGTTGCGAGTCCAACCCTCGCTTGCTTCTTAAGGCGAGAGAGATGAAATACAGGGTGGGTGCGAACTCGGTGGAAGCTACAATTTGTAAGCAACTTTGCCAATTCGTTCAACAATTGGATATGGACTATAAAAACGACTAACAAGCTTCTGGTTTGCCCTTTGAAAGACAAAATACTGAGTGTAAGGTTGCAATTTAAGAAATACCAAATCACTTACTGCAAACTTGACGTCTCTTCTCTTAGAATCAGCTTGTTTTTTCATGCGATTATTTGTTGCCTGAAGGTTGAGTTTATGTTGTTGTAGTAGTTGATCCTAAGCCATCAAATTGTGATCCACCTTATTGACTAGGCATTGGCCTGTTTTATAGTTAGGAATGGTTGGAGGTGGCCTACCATACAAAGCTTGGAAGGGCATCATACCAGTGGAGGCATAGTAGGTAGTGTTGTACCAATATTCAGCCCATGAAAGGAAGGAAAACCATTTGCGTGGATGTTGAAACACAAAGTTGTGCAAGTAGTATTCCATGCATCGATTAACAACTTCCATTTGTCTGTCAGTCTACGGATCATAGACAAAGCTCATCTTTAATTGGGTGTCGGATAGGTCGAAGAATTCTTACCAAAAGCGATTGAGAAAAATAGGATATCTATATGAAATAATTGATTTGGGCATCCCATGAAGCTTCATAATTACCGCAATAAAATTTTAAGCTACCACTTTCCTTGTGTATGGATGGGTTAAGGCTACAAAATGAGCCGACTTGCTTAACTGTCAACCACCACCAAAATTGAATTCTTACCATTGGAAATGGGTAAGCCATCAATGAAATCCATTGTGATATCATCCCACAATTGACATAGGATTGGCAACAATTGAAGAAGGTCAGCTAGTGCCAAAGTCTCTACTTTAGTTCGTTGTCATACCTCACAGCAAGCCACATAATGCTGGATCTTTTTGTACATTGAAGGCTAATAGAATTGTTATGTCAAGCATTTATAGTCCACAAAATCCCCAAATGTCCACCAATTGGAGAATCATGGAATTCCTATAAAAGTTGGTTGATAATTAGAGAATTAGGAGGGACTACAGCTGATTTCAAAAATGCACTAAGTCGTTATGCCATTGGTGAGGCTATCCTAGATGAATAATAACTTGCTACCTAATTTTCTGCGTGTAAGCATTATTTTTGCTGCACTTTTGATGTTGTCCCATAAGGAAGTTTGGGGAATAGAAATTACATCAAGACATGGACCACCACCCTTTCATGATAATGCATCTGCAATCTCATTTTCCTTGTCGAGTTTGTATTGAATTTCATAATCATATCCCAGTAATTTGGCCACCTAAATTTATTGTTCAAGAGACACAATCTGTTATAAGTGTTTCAGACTGCATGTCAGTATGAATACATAACTTTTGCCCCAATAAATAAGGTCACTAAGTTTTAATAGCATGAAGAATAGTCAGCATCTCCTTGGCATAAACAAACCATGATCTTTTAGTCACACCTAAAGCACTACTCATAAATGTGACTAGCTTGCCTTGTTGACTTAAACGTGCACCAATCCCATCTCCAAAAGCATCAAACTCTATAATGAATGGCTCACTAAAATTTGGCATTGCAAGGGTTGGTGTTGTAGTTATGGTCCGTTTTAAAGCAAAGAAAGTAACTTCAGCTTCATCTGACCTTTTGAATTGCCCCTTTTTCAGTATGTTGGTGAGTGTTCGAGCAATCACACCATAGTTACTAACAAAATTTTGATAATAGCCTCTAAGACCTAAAAACCCATACAATTCACAAATATTAGTAGGCGAAGGCCAATCCACCATAGTTTGGATTTTTTTTTGTCAACCTTCACACATGCGGGAGTAACAATGTGACCCAAATATTCAAGTTCTTGCAATCCAAAAAGCACATTTGGAAAGTTTCACAAGAAAGAGGTGGTTCCTTAGTATTTCAAAAGCTATTTTAACATGTTCAAGATTCAATTTCCAATTAAGACTATAAATCAAGATGTCATCGGAAAAAACTAATATGAATTTATGAGGGTAAGGACGAAATATATAGTTCATAATGGCTTGGATTATAGAAGGGGCATTAAAAGACCAAAAGGCTTGATCAAATACTCATAATGGTCATTGTGAGTCGAATGCAGTCTTATATATATCAGGAGGATGTAATTGTACCTGGTGATAGCAGACCTTTAAATCTAATTTAATGAAGTACATGGCTCCATGAAGTTCATCTAGCATGTCCTCCATTGTGGGTATGGGGAACCTATCTGTAATGCTGACAAATTTAGCGCTCTATAATAAGTAAAAGGGCGCCAAGAACCATTTTTCATTTTTACTAGCAAAACGGGATATGAGAAAGGACTTGTGCTAGGTCTGATTGGCTCCAATTTTAATAGATCTTAAACTTGTTTTTCAATTTCATCTTTTTAAAAATAGGCATACCTGTAGGTCTCAAATTGATAAGCCTTGTTCCTTCCTTTAATAAGATCTAGTGGTTTATTGCTTTGTGAGGGGACAGTTGCGATGGTTCTAAAAATAGATCCTTATAATTGTCCAACAATTCAGTTGTAACACTCGACACATTTTCAACATTGGATTTTGAATTTTCGATTGAAATATTAATTAAATATTTAAAAATCGAGCCAAAATAGTGTTTGGAGACTAAAATGCTAAGTGATAAAAGTTAAAGGACTAAAATGTAAAATATAAGGACTAAAATAAAAAGAAGGAAAAAGTTAAGGGATTAAAATGAAGTTTGGCTAAGGCTAACCTAAAAAAGTCAGGTTCGGCCGCCGAACCTATGTTGCCACCTCCACTATAACTATTGGAGGCAGCCAGCCAAAATGAAGTTTTGGCGAACTTCATTCTCCTCTGATTTTTCTCTCAACTCCCATAGAGAGACTCCAGAAAATCTAAGAAGAACTCAAAGTAAAGATCAAGTTAAAAGTAAGAACAAGGGTAAAGAAAAAGGCATTTGAAGCAAGGGAAGGTTGGAAGAATTCAATCCAAAGCTTCCAACATATTCAAGGGCTTCAATCTAGGTTAGTTAGATGATAAATGGTTAGAAACAATGAATCTAGGAAAGAAATGATGCATGCAAATGAAATTAGGTTAAATTGAAGAAGTTAGAGAGAAATGGTAGAAAATGACCAAATGATGAACTAAATACGAATACATTCATGTTAAGAAGATGTTAAATACAATAAGAAATGACATAGGATATACACATCTAAATCGAAATGAAAGAAAAGGAAGAAATCAAAATGGTGAGGTTTAAGAAAGTTTAAGGAAAAATTGATGAATTGCATGAAATGATGAATTAATGAATGCACGTGTTAGAAATGAGGTTAGGTGAGTTAATGTTGATGTTTTTGAATGTATAAAAATGAATGGAGGTCGAGCTGTAGATTTTTGGATATGAAAATATGCAAGAACCAAGGTTTTGGTCACTGCCAAAATCCAGGTTCAACTACCTAAAGTGGAGGTTTAGACTACTGAAATTGGAAACAAATCATAGGGAAGGAATGAAGTCCAACTTCGGCCGCCGAAGATAGGACTTTCAGCCACCAAAACTGGTTGCACAGGAGGTTTATGGCTGCTGAACCTGCTGCCGAAATAAAGACTTTGTCTTAGTATAAAGGACCTTCGGCCGCTTAACCTGCCTCTGAAAGTCCTCTTCCCTAAGGAATGTTTATGCTATGTATATGTTATGTTTTACGAGGGTTTATGGGATGTTTTAAGTATGTTTTTAAGTTAATTTTGAGTCTCTAATCTAAAGTACATAATACAAGATCAGACTCCAAAAATCAGAGATAGTAGTGACAAACTGAGGATTTGTCGATTACGTTTAAGTTTCTAAGTGAGTAGATGTGAACTAAAATGTCTTTATGATATAGAAACATATGTTTTATGGCATGCTCATGTATCACGACTGTTATAAGTTGTTTTACATTAGATCATGAGATATATTGCTTTGCATTGATTATATATTTATGTGAAAGGTAGTATTAGATGACCATCGATCCCGTATGTTATGTTTTATGACTATTATTGGATGATATCCCTAGGAATGTCCCTTAGATATGTTATGTTGTCCGTTTTGGCATGTCCTTCGGGATGTACCACGGACTGTCCCATAGAAGAAACACTAAAGAGATTTGGGACGTTTTAAGGGATATCTATGTATGCTTACAATATGTAAGACCTAAATGGTAGAAAGGAGCTTCTAGGCATATATTTACGTTTCGGGTAGTTCTCGGAAGATGGCTATACCAATTGGAACTTACCTAGGGATCTTAGTGACAGTATTATCTAAGGTGAAATATATGATGATGTTGCATGTTCACGAGCACGAAAGTTATATTTTACATATATATTTTCTGTATCTACTCACAAAGTTATTTCAAAATAGCTTACCTGTTTTATGTCCTCCTATCTTATCCCTAATTCCCAATTCTATTTTTTACATGTATGCAGGACGTACTGAAAAATGTCGGATAGCTCGAATGTTATACTATGAGGTGGTTTATGTATGCTTTGCTCTTAGGATATATATGTTAAAGAATATGTTTTTATAATCTCATGTATTTTAAAATGTTTATGATAGGATTTTTTGGTACTTATTTTATGCTTACTATGATGATGTGTACAAGTATAATGTAAGACACCTGTACGTGGAATTTAATTATTCCTTAAGTTTATGTGGTACCAAAATTCTTCTATATGCATGAGATTATTATAATGTTCATGTTTATGTTAATGGAATATATTAATGTTAATATTTACAGGGTTTTTATTATTTTCGGATGGTTGGGATTCTAACGCTGATAGCAGTCGGCATGGGCAGGCTGTTACATCGGCCATCTCAGGATATAATTGTGGTGTCGATATCAACTCAAGTTTCTAAAGACAAATGGCGATTAGGGAGTTGCCTTGTGGTGCTTTGGAGATGGTGTGATTTGATACTACTCGAATGATTGGAGTGTTTTCGCTTTGTAATTTGCAATGTCGACCATTCTATTGAAACTCCACAATGAGATGTTTCTAGTTGCAAGTCACCAACCCCAATTGTTCCAGCAATTGAATTTCTAAGACCATATCCAACCCATTAAAGGTAAGATGTAAAATGTAAGGGCAAAAGGAATACCTTGAAGAGAAATTTGGAGATCATTAAATTGCCCCTCACACTTCAATATTATCCCATTAGCAACTTCAACTTCAAATGCCTTTGTTGGAGTGACCGATAATTGCAAGAGATTAGCAACTCTCTCACTAATAAAGTTTAATCAAAACCAATAGCTCTTGGTTGCCAATTTTCGCCAAAATGCACATTGTTTTTTTAGTACTCCAGTCTAAAAGCGCATGGAGAGAAATTGCAGGTGCACCCAGTAAGGAACTTTCAATGTCACATCCCCTATGACATGCCTCCCACAGAATGAACAGTGATTTCCTACATCTCTACAGTGAAACCACTATTCCTCCTGTAAGGGATAATTTAAAACACAACTTACTCACAACCTGTATAAATTTTTTTTTTTTTTTTT
>CAOGCB010477409.1:0-20476 GCA_948266635.1 Cnidoscolus chayamansa | reverse complement strand
TTTTTATTTCACTAATTATAATTTATTTATGGTCTTGCTAATTAAAAAAAAAAACAACAGTGGAACACATGGCAGCACGAGATTCCTTCACAAAATCCAGAAAAAGGCAATCAAAAGTGGAGCAGCCATAAACCTAACTAGGAAGCGTAATGAGCAAACTGTTTTCCTTATGGTCTCTAATATTAACAGTCACGCACGCTCCCACTTCTGTCTCTATTTCTAAATCCGTTTTCTCCGCTAACAGCCCCACTCTCCCTTTCCGTTTCTAATTTTTCATTCACAAAAAAAAAAAAAAAAAAAAAAAAAGAAAGAAAGAAAAACCTGTTAATTTTATTAAAATATTATTATATTTTAAAAATCGCAATCCACTCATATTTATATCATATGAGAAACAGATTCATAGGCATTCATGTATGCTACCTTCACACGCAATAATAAATCTCCTCCTGCTCTTTCTCCTGCTCGTTCCTGTCTCTTCCCCGTCGCAACTCCGACCAATACTCCGCCCATTTAGTTTTTAAGTCGCTTCGACTTTCATACTGCAAAATAGTGATGATGAGAGAATGAGAAACCCTCGACGGCGATCATGTCACTGCCTTGCTCCGATTGCTTCGCCGACCTTCTCTGCAGCGAGGAATCATCTGAAGTTTTCTCCGGCGACTCGCCGGAGTGCTCATCGGACCTAGATTCTCCGGCATGTACCGAGGAATCCATTGCCAGTTTTATCGAGGATGAGAGGAACTTCGTCCCTGGATTCGATTACTTATCTCGATTCCAATCTCGCTCTCTCGATGCATCGGCTCGCGAAGAATCCGTTGCATGGATTCTCAAGGTAAACGACAATAATTTTACTGTTATTACTATATTGCCACTGCGCTGCACAGCATGTTAATTTAATCAGTCAAAAAGTACTATACGAGATCTGAGCGGTCCAGCTCAGCCGCAATGTCTCAGTGAGCCACTTATCACACGGAGGAGTTACTGATTGAAACCTGAATCAGCCGTTGAATCCGCGGCTTTTGCTCATGGATTGCCAGCTCATTTATATTCCCTAGAATCGTATTATCATCCTCAAGAGGTTTGTTTTTACAGGTGAAAGCATACTATAGCTTCCAGCCATTGACGGCTTATCTGTCCGTCAACTATTTGGATCGATTCCTTTATTCCCGTCCATTGCCGGTAAGCTTCTCGTCAGATATCTTACAGTTCTCTAAATATCATCTTAAAAAAAATAATAATAAAAGAACAAAAATTGCAAAATTTCAGCCTGGCACTTAAGTATTAAATAACGTTTGACTGTAGGGGTAACTCCGTTTGACGTTTCAAACCATGAAAACGACACGGGTACCTAACAACAGTGCGCGGTGTGTTTTTCGCGAGATTGCGACAATAGGCAATGCGTCTAAAATTTTTTCCCCATTTTAATGATCGAGAGATGCACGATAATTTTCTTTTTATAATTTTGACAAGCATTTTTTTATTTTTAGTGATCTTTAATTTTGGATTAATTTAGGAGCCATATATTAGCTTTGATGTAGGGAAAAAGGGGGCACCTGTGCCTTGATTTCGAGGGAATAAGTAGGTATTATTTTGGAAACATGATCCGACCGGACAATTATTGTTAATCTGTTAGGCTTTGCCTACTAGTTTAACAACAGTGTAAAACTTTATTGGAGTGTTTATTATGCCCTCCAAAAGTTTTGTACTGTTTATACATTATTGTTTTTAAAAAGTTAATTGACTCGATCTTTGGCAAGTGGCATTCACAGCATCTGCATTTTAGGTAAAGTAGAATGAACTTCAGCTTATTGAAACCGGAGAAAGATTCTGAAATTCTGAGTTGGAATAAAAATTGAAGTTAAATTTACAAAAAGTTAAAGAGTTATTTATCGTTTTAGTTAGAAAAGCAAAATTTACGAGTTTTAAAATAATTTAATAAATAAAATAATACGAGTAAAGAGTATAATGCAAAGATAATATACAATTCATTATTTTATTCCACTACTGTATATTATTATCAGAAATTAAGATGCTTTTGAAAATATTTTTTTAATGGGTTGTGTTGTTATTTCAGCAAGCAAATGGATGGCCAATGCATCTTTTATCCGTTGCTTGCTTGTCATTAGCAGCTAAGATGGAGGAAGCTCTGGTTCCTTCTCTCTTGGATCTCCAGGTATATATGCTTCTTCTGATCAGCAACTTTATAACATCGTTGCATGTATAAATACTTATTAGACCGCGACGATTAGTGGTCTAACTTCATATACTTCTCTGTAGGTTGAAGGTGCCAAATACATCTTTGAACCCAGAACAATTCGCAGAATGGAACTTCTAGTTCTCAGGGTGTTGGACTGGAGGCTACGATCCGTAACACCATTTAGCTTTCTCGGTTTTTTCGCATGCAAGATCGATCCAACAGGAGCTTACATTGGGTTTCTGATTTCACGGGCCACGGAAATCATTTTATCTAATATGCAAGGTGATGATTCGGATATGGATATTCATTCATGCATGCATGGATGATGTATTTGCTTACAATTACGTACATATAGTAGCTAGGAAATTAATACTGAAATAAGTATATTTTTGCTAATGTCTACAGAAGCAAGTTTTCTTGAGTATTGGCCATCAAGCATTGCTGCCGCAGCGATACTTTGTGCAGCCAATGAAATACCAAACTTGTCTCTTGCTAATCCTGAAAATGCTGAATCGTGGTGTGACGGGCTAAGCAAAGTAAGGAGATACGTATATTTACATATATATACTTAAAATGATTATGAATATGATTACGGTTGCGATTGGGCCTTGCATGTTTAACAAGTACAAACTCCTGTCCCAACTCCGAAGTATATCCAATTTTGCAGGAAAAGATTAACAGCTGTTACCAGCTAATGCAAGACCTTGTGCTTGACAACGGCCGGAGGAAACCTCCAAAAGTCTTACCTCTGCTTAGGGTAACGATCCGGACCAGAATGAGGTCCCGTGACTCATCTTCTTCTTCCTCTTCATCCTCATCCTCATCCTCATCCTCATATTATAAAAAGAGAAAATTAAATAACTGCTTATGGGTGGACGATGACAAAGGAAACTCCGAATAATATCAAAAAGGATATAAAAAAATGGAGGAAAAGAAAAGGAGAGGAAGAAAAGTAAAGGAAGCAAATTATGGTGGTCCATGCTATATAGAATCCTCAAAAAGTTTTCTTGGAAGGTTTGAGGGCAAAATTGACTCTTGCAATGCAAGATTATTTTGTGTATATATGTGTGAATTAGAAGTTTGGTGAGTTTGGAGATTTATTTTGGTGGGGTTTTGCCATTGATTATATATATTAATGGCATCGCGGATTCCCAAGGGAGGGGATTTGTTTCCTTAATTATATTGGTTTTAAATAGTGGAGTCATAAAGTGTGACGGGAAGTGGAGTGATGAAATTTAAGGGTAGCATCGATTATTGAGAGAAAGAAAGGAGATGGTGGGACCTGAAGGGGGCATAGAAATTCAAATTGGCTAGCGAAAATAAGGGATTAAGCTTAGAAGTTTGAAGTGTTCATGGAAGACAAGTAAGGCTAGCGAGGTTCTCTTATATCGGCCACCATCATTTTCATCGCTCCGTCTTTTGATGGGAAGAAACTCCAAATGAAAAAAGAGATAATAATATGATATGTTTACAGATTTTGAGAGTGGTTTGTGTGCACATGCACTAGGGGGGGCATGGCACACACGTGTGTATGTGTGCTTTTTTGGCGGGAATTGCCTATTATAATGGCCTCTAGACCTTGGCCTAACCATACTAGTAGGGATATTAACCACAGGGACTGGTGGTTACACGTGTGTAAACTTTTTCGTAATCTCCTTTTTCTTTTATTTGTTTTATTTTTATTTTATTTTTCTCAAAGAGGAGAAACCTATTACGGGGCCTAACTTTGGCCTGGCAAATACAAAGGTCTTTGGGGCCTTTCACGCGTGCTTGTATCTGATTCTGATTAATATAATAATACAAAAATATTTATTTCTTTCAAACCATTATATATATATATATATATATATATATATATATCTTTTCTTTATGTGAATGGCATGTGATTGGGAATAGATACTTTGTAGCTTTGCGATTTGTTTTTATTACTGTATCAAAAGAACTTTTAAAGGAGTGTGGAATTTAGCGGAAGCCAGTGGTCAGTGCAAGTGAAGGCCCTCGCAAAAATTGAAGAGACTGCTTGGTCCCTCAAGCAATAAAGGAGGTTTCTTTCATGAATACGACTCCTTGCACCTTAGCTAGTGCATCTCGTGACCAATCCATGGCTGCTTCCTTTTATCTCCCTATAGATATCAGACAGCTCTGCCTCACTAACATCTTGATGGCTCAACTAATATTATTCGACATTTATATTTTTATAACCATAATCATACAGATGGATCATATAGGGGTTCGTAACTTTCTTTGCAGTTAAATTAATTAAAATTTCTTGGTGCGATGCTGGACGCATTTAAGCATGGGTATTGTTTGATGGGATATATTGTGGGAAAAGCCAACAACTTAAAAAAGCTCCTTTATATTTGCAGTACCTTCAAAAATACAAATAGAAAAAGCCCAGCAAATAGGTTGTCACTTAGCCCTAGATCCCCGACATATGGCGTATTATTATTATTTTTTTGCATGTTGTAACGTAGCACAATGCCACTTTATCTTTTTTTATTTTTTTTTAAATAGAAGTAACCATGCATTTTAGGAAACACCCATATGACCCATCATCTATCATTTTATCATGCAAACTTTATTCTGTGATTCCTGAAGTATTGGTGATGAAGCTGCAGTAGCATCCTTTATCTCTCATCTTACATGTATATATACACACACACACACACACACACACACACACACACACACACACCTTGTTCGTTCACATCATTGTTATGCTAGTATGGGCCACCACGAAGATAAATTCTGACATGTAGACAACTTTTGTCCAGTACAAAGTTCTCCCCTTTCTCTTGGATTTGCCTTGGATCTCGATTAGATCAGCAATTTATCCCTCTAATCATTGACGGAATCTGTACAAACTTGATTGACACCAGTTAATTTAGGGATTTTTCCCCCCTATAACATATTTGAGCATCTAAACCATACTCCAATATTGAATTTAATTTAATTTTCAGGATACTTTTTAATATTTACACGAGACTTTCTTGTTCGTTGTAACTGTGCAGATTTTATCTTATTTTCCATGGAGAAAGTCTTAATCTTTTTATTTATAAATATGTGTATGTGGGTATGATGTAACAATGGTTAGTTTACATGTAATCCTCGAGATTAGGTTCGTATTCTTGTTTGCAATGTTATCAGAATTCATTGGGTATATTTCTTTTAATATACAGTGCAGCCCACCTCGCTTGAGTGAATCTTTATTTATTTATTATATTTCTTATAGAAAAAAACAAAGAAAATGATGCACAATATTAATTAAAAGAAGACCCGCAAGGGCAAAGAATACGACAATCCGGGCCTTAATTAATTTAACAAAATATCATGATGTGATATTAATATGCTATAAAATTAAGATAATTAAAAATAATTAGGTTGACAAATGCATGGCTTTACAGGGGCCCTTGGGTGTAATAATTCTCCACCAGGCCTATCAAAGCAGCAAATCAAAGTAATTAAGATAAGATGGTGACTCCTCAGGACGGTGTAGCTTCCTTATTTCATATAATTATTTAGAAGCTAAAGTTGCTACAAAAGTCCTAAAATTTTAATTTAATTATAATTTTTTATTTTAAAAAGCATATAGATATTTTATTTTAAATTATAGAGTGATTAGTAATTTAAAAAAAATTAAGGAATTAATTTTATAAAGAAAGGTATTAGGGTTTTGATTTTGATAGCAAATGGTTCCCACCATTATCCCTCGTGATGCCAATTGCCAAACAGTCTCATACAAATCAATAAGATATATATTATATACAGAGTTGATTGGTAATTAATTAATTTGGCAGCATAATTCCCTTATAATTAATGACTAATAGTCACATGGACTAGTTATTTAAACACAGTGTGATTGAGACCAATCAGAGGGTTACATGTAAAACTGAAACAACAAAAAAGGACCCAACTGACAACAACTTTTGCTTTTATGGAATCTGAATTGTATGAGATTACTGCAGTCCCCTTCACCTTCAATTCCTTTAATATCTTATCTCTTCTATGGCACTCTCTCTCTCTCTCTCTCTCTCTCTCTCTCTCTATATATATATATATATATACACACACACACACACACACACACACACACTTTTCTTTTTCTTTTATGGCATAAAAAAATGGTCTTTAAAGTGTGGAATCCTAAGTATAAAACCAAAAAGCCAAAATTTCTTTCTCTCTCTCTCTCTCTCTCCCTGCCAGTGAGCAGAAAATCTTATTGGTCATTACCTACCGAGTTTTTCTTTTTTCTGGGAAAAGAAAATTAATAAAATGAGGAAAATAACTTCAACTTTAGCAAGGGTGGTCATGACAAAAATGGAGGACCCTTGAAAAAAAAATCAACTTTTTAAAAAAAAAAATGATATATAGTTGTAAAAACGGAACTCGTGGGGTTGCTGTAAAAGCTCTAAGGGCCACAGAACTAAAGGCTTCAAAAGCTGGAATGATGCGCACAATATTGGAGATATAGATTTTGTGATTTTCTTCTGAATGCACTCTCCACTCCATAGCCTACTCATTTGTCACCATCTTTATATATATAATCACCACCCATTTGATATGTCATACCACTTTCATATTCATACCCTGGGAAAATTAACATTTTGTCTCTCTTTAACAGTGAATTCTCTGACCTCTGATCAGCCATACCCATTAATTACTTTTCAAGATAATTTAAAGAGTTTTATTACACTCTGCAGAGCCAGAAAGTTCGTGCACTACCCACTACTATACTACTATAGTCATCTTTTTTTTTGTTCTTTTTGTTTTTCTATACTATTAGATTGTGTTGTCCGTAGGTATATGCCAAATGTGTACAAGTATATGTAGAGAGAGAGAGAGAGAGAGAGAGAGAGAGAGAGAAGGTGATGATGGAGTTGTGGAAATTGTGGGCTAAAAAAAACAAAAGAAAAGGATGTAACTTTTGGAAGAGGGAATTTGGCTTTCCAACTCAGATGTTCCATAGGATGCCATGAAAAGAAGGTGAAAGAGGAAGCATGGGAGTGACTACTCTCGAGGGAGCGTGGATGTCATGTTCTTCTTTATTACCTTTCTGGTAGTGCTTTGGACCTGCCTTCCTTCCTTCACTTCACTTCACTTCACTTCACTTCATTAAGACTCCGCACAATTCTACTACACTCCTCTTTCTTTTCAATACATCTCCATTGTGTGTGAGAGTGAGATCTTTCTACCCATTAATATATTCTTATGTGGTTGCAAAACAATGCAAACCCTAATTAGGTCTATATATTTAGAAATGGACGTGACGTCTCATTCATGTATAAAGAAAAAGTAAAGGGTTTATAGGGTCGAGCTTTAATTTGTATGGAATCACTAAAAACTAATTATTTTTTATGAAGTAGGAAAATAGTTGATAAAAAAGAAATAATAAAGAGAGATGGCACGAGCAAAAGCTTCCAAATATGGAAAGAGTTTTAGTTGGCTTTGGCAAGCAGATAAAAGAGAAAAAAGATGGAATTGAAGCATTCACAAAGTAAAATTTACTGTTTGGACGAAAGCTTTATACTCCCAAAGGATTGAAATAAAGAGTAGACCATGCATGAGGACACCACATTGCATCCACACATATTAAGATGATAAGAACAATTAGATATAAAAAAGTCATAAGTTTGTAGTAAGTTACAATTATACCTAGATTGATTTTCTAATTTATACCATAAAATCCCAACATTTTGTAAATATACCCATTAAACTTCATTCGAGAAATTCAAAATTTAAAATATAATTTAGAATTCTAATCTAAAATGAAAATATTTGACTGTGAGAGACGATACGTTATTTTTAAACTATAATCATATCTAATGTAAAAGATGGCACGCTAAATTTAAAATTAAAATGTTTGGATAAAATTATACAAAAGAAACGCAAATGCAACTAAAAGATTTTGAATTATTTAATTCTATGAAGCTTCCACACACCTTCATATTGATTATGAAGGAACATAGGAAGAAAAAGACACAAAAAAATAAAAAATAAAATAAAATTAGGACGTTAGCATGATTTCAATCTCACAATCAATCAAAATACACGTTTTAGTTTGAAGAGAATAATTTAATTTTTAATTTGAAATGAAAATTAAAATGGGTATATAAAGATATGGTGATAGATAATGTTTTAATGATATATATGTGGGTGATTAAATTTGAATATTATACATAGTAGAAACTATACAAACAATAAAAATGAGTTGCATCCAAATTTTGATAGGAAATAGAAAAGAAAAGAGATTGATTGGTTTCAAAGGCTATCCATTAAGCAAAAAAAAAAGCTATATATTCTATTGCATTTTGATTCGTTAATGTTCATTGCTTTAGGATGCTTTATTTATGAGACACACTTTTCCCCAACTTTCCAATTTTGCTTAAAGTCGTTTGGTATATATATATATAAAGGGTTGGTTCAGTTGTGAGAGTTGGGTTGAGTGAGAGCATGGAAGGGCTTTTAGATTATTAGGCTTAATGGGCTGGGATGAATAGCTCCTTGTGGCCTTTTGAAACCTCAATAATCTATTGTTTTCTTTCTTAGCCTCTATTGTTGTTTGCTATGTCTGAAAATGAAGTTGTAAATTGTGTTTCTGTAACTGTGATTGTTGAGCCTGTTTTTCCATGTGATGAACGCATTGATCATTCACTAATTTCCTTAATAGAATATAAAGAATCAATAATTATTAATACCTTCTCCATTGAATCGCAAAATAACTTAATTATATATTTTTTTTATTTATTATATATTTTTATTGATCAAGAAGAATGATGTGAAGTTATGCTGAACACTACCAGTATCTGAATATGTAACTTTCAAGATTCATTCTCATACACGTAATTTATCCCGCCAAAATTTCATATCTTCTGTCCATTCTTCCATCTCAGTCATCTCTGCACAACCTATTTCATAATTAATGTTCAGCCTGACCCAATCCCCGAATTGCTTCTGTTTGCTGCTATGCATCGCTTTATTTGTTTGTGTTTTTCATTTGTGATTTTTCAGGAGACCCAGAAGTTTAGTGCTGAGCTCTCCAAGAACTTTTCCTTTTACAAGGAATTAACCTAACATTTGGTGATGACCTTCGTAAAGTAGTTGACATTTGCTCGGAGGTAAATTTTGTTTTGTTTTTTTTTTTTTCATTGCTTGTCAACTTGATTAGACTTTCTTTGATGCCTCCCCCTTCTGTTTGGTATTTAAGAAGGTATTAGATGTTAGTAATCTTTTCTTGCTACATCACTTGAGTATGATAATGATGCAATTAAACGGTAGCATGTAAACTGAAAGTTGAATATAACCTACTCGAGAAAATGTGCGTGTGAAGCTATGAGGTTGAAGTGATCAGAGACTTTGCAGAATTTTTAACACTCGCCTTGACCTCCAAACCAAACTAATTTAATGGAATCCTCAAAGAAGTTCAGTTAATGCTCTTCAATTAGATATTCAAGTGAATGCACTCTAACTTACGGCGTTGAGCCTGGTTGGAATTACTGTTTTGCTGTTTCATTTCAGCGAAATACTGGATTATATTGAACAATTCCATCCAATAGCTTCTCACTTTATATATAATTGCAAAATCGGGGATGATGATGATGTGTTTATACTGTTTGACAACAGATAAGCCTTCACTTGTGTATCTTTTATTCTGCTCATACGTGTGGAAGATGTAAAGCTATGGTCATTTATATTTGTTAGGATGCATTTAGGAGAAGTTGAAATGGAGGGATTGGGATTTTTTAAATAACTTCAATGGAGATTATAAAACAAGCATCGTTGGAGATCTAAGCTTCGGAACTCTCTTTTCCTTACCTGACTACCTCTGTCTATTAATTCTCTTCTCAGACTTCTCCTTCATTTTCCTAGCATGCTTCAGTTAGATCTTCTCTTACAAATTGTTCATGAATATGGGTGGATTAGTTTGAAGACTAACTTTATATGCCCACTAGGAGGTGAATTTCAAGTACATACATTTTCTTAATAGCATTTTCTAAGTACATCCTGGATTTAACCAAAATGTAATACAATAAAATCTCATCCAGATTGTTTAACTATGTTTTTTTCATTTCATTGGAGATTTTTCAAGGCATATTTTGATGTCTTATATATATATGACTGCCTGCTTTCTCACTCAACATTCTTACTCAGCATTTGATGTATATTATTATCAAGAATATGACTTTAACAGTATATGGTGGCCATGCTAAAACATTGGAAATTGGAAACTATGTCATGGAAAGAATATGTCGTAGACTGGTTCTAAATTCACAAAAAAAATTGGGCCCAAAGTGATCTCTATAGACTGTTCAAGAACATATCTATTTATTAACACACTTAAAACTTCAACAAACTCTTGGGCCCTCATTTATGGCCGACATTCTTTCTTGCATTCAAGTAGAAAGATATTCATTTATGCTAGATAGGACATCCTTGTTTTGATACGTAGAAGTTCTAACAAAAACATAGGCTAACATTTATGGTCAACATCCTTACAATAAAAAGAAAATCTGCATTGAGATTTCTAGAATTTTCTTATATTCCACAGCCAACGTACTTAAAGTTCCTAACTGCAAGTTGTTTCATCATTCATTCTTGGAAGTTCCATTCTTCCACAGGTGTGAAGTGTGGTCCTAGGACTGGCTCTGCTTTATCCCCCCAAAATGTGTTTGGATGACAACCACATGATGAGTCATAAGAATGTTTTCATCCAGTTTTAATTGAACAAATGTCCAGCAAACACATATGCAGCGAAGTTGTGAAAATTTGGATAGGAAGCTTGCTTGTTGCTGTTTCCAAAAGTTTTCTAGAAAATTATTGGGGAGAAGTTGCTGATATATGATAAGTTGGTGACACAGTAAGCCTAACTTCACTGCTTGCTTTTGTTAAGGGCAGAAGTGCAAAGGGTGAGGAAAAATATTTGAGTTTAAATTTAGTTTCTCTAATGTACCTTATTCAAAAACTGAGAGGAGAATTGCTTTATTCTGATAGCAAATAGAGATATGGTAAGGATTTGGCCCAAATCAAATGCACCGAGACAGAAATTGTGTTTGAAAAGCTTAGTGATTGTTCTTCAACAGTTCTGGAAGATCATTATGTAAAATAATATGGTAATTTTGCTATGGTGGCAATAGGAATTTTGATTTAAGTTGTTGACATCCTTTAATAGTGTAAAGCTTCCTTTCTTTCTCTACCTATCTCTACCCTTTGTAGGTGGGAAGGGACAACTATATATGTAAACAAGAAATTTCTGCCCGCACGGGCTTAGCTTAGTGGTATGCAAGTGGCAGAGTTGGTATAAGAAATTTTAAATTTCTATTACTGAAACAACTAGAGCTGCAGTACTTTGTTTCCTTGAAAAAGCCATTTTCTCTTATAAGCAACGATGTCTAAAACAAAGTAAGAGGAATGATTGCAAATAAACAATTGCTAAAGGTGCCTGTATTTTGATGAGGAAATAGTAAAAATTTAAAATTTTAGTATTTTTGAATGCATAATAACTTATTTTTTACTTTATGATTTGTGTATGGTTAGATAAATAGAGGATACTTGATGGCGTTCTTAGGCGTAAAAATTGGTGATGAAAATGAGAAACAAGGAATTGGAAATCCTTCATCACCATTATCAAAGTTAGGTCCAAGAAAAATGAGAACAAGAAAATCCTTTTCTTATTTCGATTTCCATTTTCCCTCTTCTTGATAACCATATTGTTGCTTAAGGACAGCATAATTAAGCCATAGTTATGATAATTATCAACACTAAAAGCGTGGTCTAATTTTCACACAACTTTGTTAATTCAATTTGCTCCTAATTGAGTTATGTCTGGTTTCTTGCAGTACTGATTCCTTTTAACTTGGTCGACAATATTTTTCTTATCATATTGGAGCCTTGCGTTTGTTTGATTGCATATTGGCTCCAAAAGAAGTGTCTGACCTCACAATAATATAATCACGGTTATCCAGACAACTTCCATCCGTAGTTCCGTATTTTTGTGCATGTTTATTCCAATGTTGGCAATATCTTCATATGCTACCTGTATATTTGAAGTTCTGAGATAAAAAGCAGAAGATCCAAAAAATTTTCTTCGATGCTTTGCAGTGTTGGAAACAGATATTTAGCAGTTTCATGCTGAAAGATTATGGAGGACTTGGACCATTATTGAGGAAATTATCTGGTACACCTTTAGCAGCAAAGGAATCTTCATTATGGGCTTAAAACTATGCTAACAAGGACAGAGAAGATTGGACCCCAGACTATATGATTGACTTCTTTTCACTATATTCGATTCTTATATGATGGATAACTTTATGTTAATACTATTGTAATTCCTGATCAATCATAAGCTTGACGAATATGGGGGCAAAAAGAAAAAAAGAAGAAAAAAAAGAAGAAAAAGCCTCGTAAACCAATGCTAGATCCATTGCTACCTTGTAGCTATGCAGATTTCTTATTACTTGAAAATGGTATGAAACTGGTAGGCTTTGATTGATAATGCCTTCGACATCTGGTAAGTCTCTTTTAATCGAGTGATGAATTAATCTATTTGCAGTGTGAAAGCAGTATTACATCTATGCCTAACCTCCAGATATGTTGGAAGCGATCTACTGCATTTTTCAGGTGCCATATGTGACTAACACCGTCATCTCAGCTGGCAGCCTCAGAGATGCTCTGTAATGTGGGCCGCCATGACTTTGACCTTAGTGCACTGGAGGTAATTGATGGTGTCCTTGGTCGGTGCCTTTCATTTTTAGTCGCCTGAAATTTTTGATACGTTATCCGATTAGTCAGTGGCTCATTAATAAGATTGAAAATAATAATATTCTCTTGGTTGAAAATTCTCTTCCCCATCTTTACAATCATCATGGACCCAGGAAAAAAGAAAAAAGAAAAAAAGAACTTCTCTTCACATTAAAGGATAATCTTTGTATGGCTGACAAAGCTGTTTCTATTATCTTAGAGAAGAAACCTTCTGTTCATTAATGAACACCACCAGCTGATGTCTTGGTTACAGAAATTGAAGAAAAATTACAGTACAAGTACTTCAACTAAACCGGTTCCCACATTACTTTCCCATAAAATGAAATTGATCGATCGAAAAAAAGAAATGAAGCAGCAGCTTAGAATGATGTATACCTGATGATGTTTCTCTCTATCCTTGTCCGTGTCAGCAGATCTGTTTTCTGCTTCACAGTCCGAATTCTTCCTCTCCGATGCCGTCTGAGGCGTCTCAACTGATTCCTGCTGCTGCCTCCTCATTTTCGCATATTTCTTTGCCCTCAACACCTTCATCACTTCTAAACCCACAAGAAACAAAAGCAGATTGGAAACTCAGAAAACAAAAAAAAGCACAGATCAGATTATTTGAAGAACAACATTAGTTATTAATTTCGACCTTGAGTAGTAACAAGACGATAAGCATGGCCAAGTGCAAGAGTATCAGTAGGCCTGAGAAGCTTGACACGAGTGAACTGAACAGTAGTAGTCTTCTTCTCATGGGTATTATGTTGATCTTGATCTTGATCCCCAGATACAGGCAATGGAATAATCAAAGAAACATAGTGACCAGGGTTCATTCTCATGATTTCACTAGCTGAAATCGACCAATAAAGCCTCTCTATCTTGCCACAGGGGTGCTGTATGACCAAGGCTGCAGCATCTATGGCTTGACAGTTCCCCATCTCTCATGGAATTAGCTGTGCAGAGAAGGCAGAAAGAAACAAGAAAATGAAGAAAGATAAGGATCAGCAAGAAACGAAGGAAGAAGGTGAAGCAATAGAAGCAGTCTCTTTCTATACAGCTCCAACCATGCATTGCATCACAAATATACTAGTAAGGGTCTTAATCAAGCAAGCAGGCCGTCTTTCATTTCCCAACTAACTAAATTCCTACGTGGTCAAATTTAAAATCAAATTAAATTAATGAACGAAGTTGACATTTTAATTCGGCAAATTAATAATTAATTTTAAAAATATTTATATCATAAACGATTAAAATAATTAGGAGGAGCACGGGCATCGATTGTGGTAAGGGTGCCACGTGGGGAGAGCTGAAGTGAAGGAAGCACGGCCGGTCATGTTGGGCGGTGTCGACGGAGTCAATCGTTTCTAAAATAAGGCAGTAGAAGGGAAGATTCCTTTGAAAAGACGAAGACAAACCAAATTCTATTCTTTGTTTTCTTTTTAAATTGGATAACTTCGGATCTCTTTTTACATTAATTGTGTTTATTCTTTACTTGTTTCATTCTTGCATATCTTTTCTTTCCAAGTTTCCATTGCATATACATATAAAAGAACATATTACATCATGTCTAAACTCCACGAAAATTATAACCAGAACAGTTGCTTTTCATTTACTGTTTGATTCTTTTTTTTTTTTTTTGTCATATGTTTCCTGATTTGCATTAATATGTATATATTAAGTGATTAGTGAGTTGTCATACAAAAGAAAGCAAATCCATCCAACTTTTTTGAAAGTTGCAGAGTCCAATGCAATTCAGATATGAAGTACTCAAAACAATATCTTAAGATCTTATAAAAGATGCCTTTCTTAAAATACATCGGTTGCATCAATAAGCATAGACTTTTTTTCCTTTATGGTTCCTTCTTGGAGTGTGGAAGATGATGTGGAACAAATAATTAGAACCCATATGCAATCAAACAAAGAAAAAATCTACCCATACTTATAATTCTAACCAACATATAATATATATATATATACTTTTTTAAGGAAAAAAGAAGAAGAATATTATCATTGAAGGTGGCAGCCGGCCGGCCTCCATTTGGATTGAAACCGTACTTGCCTCAGTCACCAACTCTTCTTGCACTGTCCTCATGCATGCTCCATGTCTTTCATATATTCCAAATGACACAAGATTGAGCAAAGACCTAACCAGGTTAGGAAAGAGACAGTAATCTTCCTAAGGATTTTTGAGTCTGGCAAATCTGGTTTATGTTTATAATTCCGATGTTTGAAGAAGATAAAACAAATCTTCCATGATTCACATGTGTAAACATTTTCTGATCAATATGTCAGTCGATGTAAGCCATGTGAGATGTTGGGTGATCTTTGATTCAAATAATAAATGGATAGAATAGACAATTTGTTGTTGAAACATCATGACTCTTGCAGGGGGCTGCATCTCCCTAATTTTAAAAGGACTATGGTCCTTAAACTTGTTGGGGCAAAGGGGTTTGGGGTTGAGACAGCCTTCAAATATTAAATACTGGGTTGCTCTAATTATATTAGGAATTCAACCCTAATGTGAACATATTGTCCCTTGTGGGAGCCGAATTTAGGTATGCTTTGTGGCTTTGCCTTAAAAAACATTCTGAATATCTAATTAAAAACATTAATTGGATTGCTGGTGGGGCTATTGTTTTGATTCTTTTTATTTTTCTGGAGTATAAGATGTGCATTTCTCTCTTCATTCTTCCCCTTTAATGCAAAATACAATACAGAAGACACCCATTTCCATTAAACATTTTTTGCAATAAATTAAAATATTAACTAATTGAATTGTAAAAGAAAAAGTGAAAGAAGATATCTCTTCTCAGTATCTTTTATGCATATTTAATTTGAAAAGAACATAACTATTACAGAAGTTGTCTGAAACATCCAGAAGAAGGCTTATAGAAATCTGGCTGAAACTGTTTATAATTCGATTTAGGGATTGGTCTAACTGATTCGGTTTATTAAATTGTGAATTTTCAGTCTAAATTCAATTCTCCATATACTTTTGAATAATTAGTCTTTAACTACTACATATACATAAAAAATGTAGAAATTATATACAAAATATCCAAAAAGTCAGATAAAATAAATGTATAAAAATCAAATTTATAAATTAAATTGCAATTAGGATATCATTTCAATTCAAATTTATTCTTAATAAAAGATCAGAATCAAATTTTAATTATTATAATATGATTTTTAGATTTAATTTAGAAATTTCGAGAAATATATATAAGCTTATATCAATCTTTAAAAAAGTACTACGATAAAATTAAAAAATAATGATAAAAATATCACTAAAATAAATCATCTTGTCATATATATATATATTTTATAGTGAAAGAACTCAGACTTTCATACATATTAATTTATGGTATTATATATATATATATATATATATATATATGATGCCCTAATAATGTCAACACATTAACAAGTGGAACATAAGTAGACATAAATAATACCACAACAAAGGATCAAAAAGAACATGATAGTCACTTTCAATTTTAACATGCATGTTAGAAAGTGGGTGCTACCTTTTAGTCACAGGAAGCTCTGGTACAAGCACTAACAAGGATTTGGATGAAACTTGAATTGGAACACAACAAACCTACGTGTCCCATTTGATGAAATGGGAATATATGTCGACTATTTAAGAATATAAAGAGTACAGCATTATCATTATAGAATCACTAAAATAAAGATGAAAGATCTCTATCATATGCATATAGACATGAACAGAGCTTTGAAAAATTTTAACCACTAATTAAGTTTTTAATTGAAGATATAGCTTGTGATGGATTCTTGAAGAAAAAGAAGAAGAAGAAGCTGTTAGAAATGTGATGATAAAGCATTGGCTTATTCTCTAATGGAGCAGTTTTATGGTCCTTAAATGCACCTTCTTCTTCACTGCATTCCCTACTTAGTTTAAAATATAAATCAATCAAAACGCAGCCATGCTCATTCGTACAACACGGTAACATCTGGTATGCATGATTTTTATGGCTTAATACCATTAAAAAAAATACACTAAAAAATTAGTGATTAATTAATAAGTAATACTAAAAAATTGAATTTTTAAATATAATTGATATAATATTTTTCTATTTTTATTATTGAATATCATAAAATAAATAAATAAATAAATAAATAACATAAAATATGAGAGAGAGAGAGAGAAGTTGGTGGAACAGTAGAGAGAGTGTGGTGCCTTGTATGAGATGAGGGGGTGGGGGGTTTTGCATTGTTGGGTAATAGGTAGCAAAGGGAGTGAAAGGGAACCAATTTGGTGGATAAAGTTATATAATAATTATTTGAAACATTTTTCTTAATTTAATTGCATTAATGGCCTTAAACATGACATTTGTTTTACGTACGTATGCATGTTAGGACAATTGTTACATTAGAATTATATATGAATGTTCATATATATATATATATATATATTATTTGAAGGATTGAAAGGCATTGTATTTGATATTTAAATATATAATAAATAATGTTGTACAGTTTATTATTTAATTGAATTATTGGTTAGGCATGGCATGATCATGTATATCCAAAAAATATTATTTGTGGTGCTTACCTCACCCTCTCACCTACCCCTCCATGAAGCATTCAGGTCCATTCCATATATATATATAGAAGAAGGGTTAACCGTGGAATGCATGAACCAAGCAAGCAAGTCGGTTGGATTATTTTTCACAAAAATACAAACTCTGAATAAACCAAAGCATGCAACAATAATTCCACTATTCATACATGGGAATCTCATCTCTACCCCATTTGTCATCCAAACACCATTCATTTATTTCTAATAAATTTATTATCTTTTTTCTTTTCTATTAATTTTTAGTGTCAATTGAACCACAATACATTTATATATAAATATTAAAAATAATTATAATTAAATCAAGAATTTTTAACTTATTAATATTAAAATCATTTTTTTTAAAACTGTGAATTCTCGAATTTAAATTTAAATTTCTATTAATTATATATATATATATATATAAATAATTAGAATTGCTGATGGTTGACTAAAACATTAATTATTTGATATTTAAAAATAGATCTAAGCCAAGAATTGAGTAAACAAGAATTAATTCTCCCCATCATATTTATTTTTTTTTAAAGCTAAGGCCTAATTATGATAAAAAAGACAATTAAGCTTGTTGGCTACATTTGGCACCAAATAATCAGCCAACAAAATGGAAGGCTAGTGACCAGGTGCACTCCGACCAGCCACTCAATTGAAGCTGAAGCTGAAGCACACAACAAACCTCATAGATAGTGGCCACAAGACCTAAACAAACCAAACTGAAGCACAAGAAGAAAGTTGCATCTAAAATCAACAACATCCATAGCCTTCAAAGAGAGCAATCCCAAAAAGATACTCTCTCTCTCTCTGTGCCAAAAGGTCTGATTTATCATCATGATCATGATCATTTAGTTGAGGGAGGCATTAGCTATCTTCAATCCTATTCCCCATAGCCAGTAATTCTAATGCAATAATCTGCTTCAGCTAAAACCTCAACTCAAGTACCTTATACACAAATTGCTCTCCAACTACACCTAGGAAGGTCAACATCAGAATTTTTCTACGTAGGTCTGATAGCAAAATACAAGAATAAAGAACAATTATGGCTTCATTCACATAACTGGCCATTTACAACTACAAAAATCTTAGTGAAGCATTTGACAGGATGAATCTTAGCTAAATTTTAGGTTTTCATAACTCCGTAGCTTCAACCTTCAATCAACTGTCTTACTATTTCACCATCCTATGAGCCCAATGATCATAAAGATCGCTAGCAAGCTCACATGTGTCTCTGAGAAAGAGAGGTAGAGAGCTTATTCATTTCCCTTAATTCCCTCTCCAATGACTGATGGCAACAACATTCCAGGTTGATAGAATAATCTATAATTATGAAAAGGGATATCTTTCAGATAAAGGGTAAAATAATAATAACTTGCTTCACATGATCTCAGAGTAATTTGGTAACGAGGTATAAGTACTTTTTTTTTTTATTGTAGCATAGCAAACTTATTTGACATACAAGTATATAATATTTGTGAGATGGCAGCAGACAATGAAATTGCAATATCCATGAAACCAGGCAACACTGCCACGATTTTGCTCTAAGAGTCGCATTACACTCTATATCTTACCTTGGGGTCTAGAGTAATTTCCTTCGCCTTATTCTTAAAAGTCTTTTATAAATTGAAAACCCCTCGTTAACAACCACGGAAAGGGTTGTTTTGACTTCAAAACTTTTCTATTTCATTCTCTTTCTTTGGAAGCTAAGCTAGGATCGGATCCAATTCTAATAGCAACATAATACCAGAGCCACAAAATGAAGGAATAACAACTAAAT
Source organism: Cnidoscolus chayamansa (assembly GCA_948266635.1). NCBI lineage: Eukaryota > Viridiplantae > Streptophyta > Magnoliopsida > Malpighiales > Euphorbiaceae > Cnidoscolus > Cnidoscolus chayamansa. Next base: position 1,174 of record CAOGCB010477409.1, on the reverse strand, counting down.
AATTCTATGGTGAAAACTATATTCCTTCATCAATATAACTTGAGATCGTCTCAGCATGGAAACGTTTTTTTCTCAATTAATGTAGTACCAAGGCTGGGCAAGCAATACCCACATAAATCCATTTCTCAAAGCGCCTTTCCCAACTGTAGTAGGACACGGACGGCACTCATCACTGACTAGTACCACGAGCTTGCAGCCTCTTTCTCTCAAACTCAAGCTGGAAAGAAGCAATACGTAAACAAATAAAGTTGGCAGATATCTGGGAGAGAATTTTTTTTTTCCATTTTGACGAATGCCTTGCAACTTTCTTCACCCTTTCATTAGCAGCAGGAGTTCCTCCACTTACAGATTCAGGGAGATATGGACTTCTAACTCGTACTTCATTCATGACCACAATGACAGTCTTGTCCCAGCGCACTGGAAGTCTGGTTATATGCAATAAGGTCGAGTATAAGAACTATATATAATAACCTATTAGTTACTCTAAAACACATAAGCAAAACAAATTTCATAGTTTACAACTTCACATTTAAATGACACGATAAGATTAAGGCTTATTTAGGTACTTTGAGGTGCATGCACAACAAACAACCTGCATCCATCATTTCTTTTTTCTTTTCTAAAGGGGGGGTGGGTTTGGGAGGCATGCATAGTTCAACGGACTGACTTATACAATAAGTTGCAGATTGCATATACTGTTATTGGTTAATGACTCACCAAGTTCATGCAATTCATCATTGTACAAAGCTCATTACATTCATATCATTGGGGCTCCAACAATATCATTAATGCAGAAGATTCGGCCAGCACATATGAAATAAATGACAGCTGTGAGAAGAGGATTAACAATGAATTTAAATTTTAATTATGATTCATATGGTTTATTGATTAATTCTTCACAAGTTCAGAGCTAAACGAGATTTAAGTTTGGCCTTATAAGTTAAGCTATGAGAATTTATAATCAGGGAAAGTTCATATTGTAATTTCTTGCATGAACTGGAAAGTGGAGCTCTAAAGAATCTTATTTGTGTTTTATTTGAACAAATGACAGGTTTCTCAGTCCAGACAATTTAGAATTTCAAACTTTACTAGCAAATTGAAGAAGCTAAAAGCCCCTATAAGAAAACTAGGTAATGATATTATCTTCCACGACTTTCGATAATGGAATCTAAAG